>JAZHYW010002699.1:0-53312 GCA_037355805.1 Ixodes ricinus
GTTGTAAGGCCCATATTTAAGGGTGGCCAATCTAAAAATACAGAAAATTACCGTCCAATTTTAATTCTACCCGTGCTCGGACAAATTTCTGAGAAACACATTTTTTACACATGAATAATTTTATTAAGAAGTGCTCGCTGTATCCAGCAGGCAGTACGGCTTTGTTTCTGGGAGGGCACAGCAACTTTGAAGATGTGGCTGGTGAGATATATTCGCATTTGAAGGTATCATGTTATCTTAGTGCAGTATTTTAGATGTTAGCAAAGTTTTGATACGGTAAACCACGAAGTTTTACCAAAGAAGCTATGAAAATTCGGTTTCTGTGTCCTTTCTATTCATTGTCAGCGAATCTGTTGGACAGAAGATCACAGGTCGTATCTGGAAGCAAAGTAAACAGTGCCTCGCAGTTGCTAAATGCCGGTGTTCCTCAGAGATCGGTGCTGTCTCCTTTGCTTTTTAATATATATGTTAATGACTTGGAATCTGTTATTTATGGATGTAGATTCGTTCAATATGCGGATAATACTTTCTTGTTTCACCTCATGTAGACTTTTCCAAAGCTGTAAACATTTTGCAATCGAAGTTGTCCACCTAATGGATTGGTATACAGTTCTAATCGCATAAAGGTTAACCCCTAAAACCCAACTCATTTGTTTTAGAAACCTTTGAAACCGGGTTTTTTAATGTCATCTTTCGCCTGCACAGCTCTCCTTGTAAACCCTGCTTTTGTGCGCCTGTATCCTGGTAGACCTAACTATATATAAGGGACTCATTTTTAAATTTCACATGTCCTGGAATAAACACATATGGCTCACGTATGGGGCTCTAAGAAAAGTGGCTTTCATGATGTATAGTATGAACGTGTTTGTACCTTTCACCGTTAAAAATATTGTCCATGCACTCACTTACAGCGTTTTGAGATACGTCGAGTTACGATTCATGCCTTTGCACAGCGTCCTGGCTGGTTAAAATCGATAGTATTCTAAAAGGAATCTTGCGTAGTAAGTTACACAATTATACTTTCATTCAGTGAAAAGTTGTTTAGTGACATGCATATGCTGTCATTGCTTCATTTATTTAAAAAAAGTAGTGCTCCGACACTTTTGGAATGACAATCTTAAAACACTTCATACAGCCTGCACGCCTCCTTCGTGTTTTTCCTCGCTTTAATGTAGAGAGATGTGTGACTAGATACGCGAAAAGACTGTGACGTTCTTATGTTTCAGAGGTATTTAATGCTCTTCCTGAGGATATATATAGTTTTACTGGCAAGGCAACAAAAAATGTCTTCGTTCAAATATTTTTGAAAGTTAAATTGCGTAATGCTAATCTTGCATATTTTTTATTATTATTATTTTTTTTTTGCTTTTTGTTGTTGTGATTTGTTTTATTTTGGGGCTGTTTATGGATAGCTTTTCTTATGTGTAAACGATTATGGTTTTCTTTTTCGCCTGTCCGACTTGCCCGATTCAGTCGTACAAGCTATAACGCTTAGACGAACCTGTCATTTGTGTACCGATGCCTGCTGTGTCAATAAACACAATATTATAATTATTTAGTTATTATTATCATATTAATATTATTACTGATTATTATTACGGAAAGAGTATACGTTCATTTTACGTGCCTGACATCGTCAAACAAATTACTAGACGTTTTTATGCAACTTAATTCACTACGATCTTTAAAAAAATCACCCGAAATAAAATGTGCTAGAAACCATATATGCTTTTATTTTTTGCGAAAAACATTTTTAACTCTTTGGAACTTTCTTCAGTTAGTGCTGAATCCACATAGGCATTTGTTTGTGTCTTTATCTGGATCTATGCTGTAAGTACTGTATATTTGTATATCCGCGTACGTATCTGTACATCTAAATTTGGGCATATATATATGTCATGCCGCGTGCATCTTTGTGTGATATATGCCTGTATACATATATCCGTTTTTCATTTTCTTTTTGCAAACATTTTTTTTTGAAAGTGTAGCATTGATTTATCTATGTGTTATAAATATTGACTTTTTCTGCAAGTATGGTATATGTGTAGTTATAGAAATCATCTCTGTGCTTCTATTTTTTCATTTGTGAAATATTTCAAACATCTATGCTGACTGCCATTTGTGAATTATTTTGAACTTCTATACTGACTGCTATTAGCAATACCAAGAACGCCCGTCTACCACTCACATTGGCTAACATCATTGCTGGGTCAGTCACACAAGCCAACCCTGGCTTCCGACAGACCTGAGTCTAATATAATGAAGAAAAAAATCAAATGCTGAATAAATGTATTATTATTACTATTATTATTATTATTATTATTATTATATACTATTCAATTCAGTGTACGCATTCTTCCTAGGTTTTGCAAGTTATGAAATCGCTAACTTTGGCTTTGACGACACCGCACACTGGAAGGTCAATATGCCGGATACGAGTACACTGGTTCAATAAAACAGCTAGGAGGGTTAATATGACAATATATGATACCGATTTAAAAGGAAACTGTACGTAAGTAGGGCAGCCTGGATATGCACTCGCAAACATATCTTTGCTCCTGACCTAAGATTGCTCTCTTAAGGTGACATCTTAAATACAAAACATATCCCACAGCTCCGACCATGCTTGCTGCACTGCTGCGAGCCTCGTAAAATGGCTAAACATAGACGTGGCATTGTAACCTTCAGTGCAATTTGACGCGTCTAAAGAAATGGGTGGCACGCAACGTAGGTTATGTGCACGTGTGAAAGGAAAGCACGGTTTCAAAATATAATTTCCATATCAAAGCTTATCTTCCAAAGGAAAGAAAAACACCCGTTCCATCGCTTTAATTATATTTACCAAGAGCTAGTTGAAGTCAGGTTATAGCAAGATTTTCTTACATCCGTGTCATCCAGCACAAAGACACATATATTTTATTAGCATTCAAATTACCGAAAAGAGGATGAGGGAATAACCTTTATTGTGCCCATATATCAATCTGTGGGTGGTTTCCATAGGCGGAAGCAAGACGCCCTAAATTGTCGCCACTCAAAAAGAAAAACAAAAAAACAGAACTTTAACATGGAATTTGTATGTGCCCCAGATTGTTATTTTCGCATGCCACTTCCTTAAAAATAAAAGAGTTTCTATTTGGCTTTACCAATGAAAGATGTGTGCATTAGGTGCATTTACGGTGAATCTGCTCAAAGATGATCGATTTAATAAATTTCTCACGAGACCACGCATGCTATATCGTCTGGAAGGTTGGTTATCTTAAACTTATTTAAGACGTCCCGAAACTCATAAACCTATTTATAACATGGAGGAAACACGTAGAAAAAATGTGCTCGCGCAGGTGCTTGCAAATGGGCAGGAAAACAGACACAAAATATTGTTTTCAATTCTCCTAGAAGTTTATTACAACCTATTCCGTAGACAAGTACAAACGTGCAAGCGATCTGTGAAATGTGAAGAGGCACTCTAAGCTTTTATACAACTGAGAAGATTGCAAAGCAAACAAGAACCGAGGTAATTCTAGACTATAATGGTAGACTTTCGGAGAAATTATTCTCCCGGCTGCCGCGAGAATAGACGCTGCATAATTCTATAGATAATCTGGAAGAGTACGCGTAGAAGAACGGTCAATCGTTGCCAACAAGTAGGTTGCAGTGCACTTACCATAATAATAGCGGACTTGAAAGATGTAATCCGAGATATATGTCGACACGGTCAAAGCAGGACAACCACACAAACACAAAAACGAGAAGGAAGGCTCCTTGAAGTTTCAACACGATGCGGCGCACAAGCTGTCATTTGCCGAACCCAACCAAACCGCAAGAATTCCTGACTTCTTTGAAGAATCGCTTGTTGCCGATATACGCGTAGGACTTTTCGAACACTGATAGCTTTGGTGCACATCGAATACGTTGTCGAGAGACATCCTAATAAGACCGCAGGGTAAGGCGACAGATCGAAGCAGGTAGGACGAACGAAGTTCGAACTGCAACGGACAACAAGCAGACAAAGAAAAAAGCGGCTGCCAGCGCGCGCGCTTCCGGATCTCGGAGGCTATGCTTATCAGCGTGTAGCTCGCGCGCGCTGGTGCCTCCTCCCTCGGGTCACGTGACAGAGGTGACCAGAGAGGAGGGAGGGGGCGCGGTCGAAGGCGCAGGACACCGGGACACCCCCGCACCCTCTCCTCAGGCATTCCAGCACGACGTGTTTGCAGCCTCGGAAAGCAGGCGAATCGCGCGCATTTCAGCACGCTCGAACGCTGGAAATGGCGCCGGCCAGAAGCTCGGCTTGCGCCCGAGCGAAGAAAGCACTCAGCGCGAGCTCGTAGTTTGACTGCTGCAACGGCGGGCGTGCTCTCGCAATGCTCGATGTTCTTGCAGCCACGTGTTCGCGCGCTACCTTCGCTGCGTCTTGAATTGAGGTGAAACGGAGTCTAGAAGTATATTCTTTCACGCGGTCGCGTCTTCTGCGAGAGAGATTCGAGCTGAATAAGTAAATTGAGGCAACAAAGAACGCCAAAGTTTTAAAGTTCTGTCAAAAATATCGGCTCGCCAACGTCGCGCGTTTACGTAAAAAAAAATTGCTTATTGCAGTTGCAGTATAAGCGAACATCAGCGCAATTAAAATATAAATATAATTACTTGCATTACGCGGACGATTTGAAATCGATGAACCGGCGCTCCCGGCCTTCCGGAAACATAGGCTGCCACGGCTGAAACAGGCGTGCCCATGCCGCCGATCTGTACGTTCAGTATCAAACGGGCTCCGGAGAGCCGTTTGATTAAACCGGTACAGTTTGCCGGTCACCGGTCACCCGTTTGTGCAACATGGTCACCGGTTTGAGCAAACGTGCGACAACTTTGCCCAAACGAGTGGCCCATTTGCCCAGACGAGTGACCCGTTTGCCAAAGGAGTGACCTGTTTGCCCAAATAGGTGACCGTTATGGCTCATACGGGGGACCCCTTTGAGCCATACGGGCGACCCCTTTGACAAACTGGTGACCGGTATGGCTAAACTGTTACCGGTATGAACCCGTTTACTTTCATATAGGCGCCAAATGGTTTTTTTTTCAGTAGGGATACCACTCATACAGTAGTTGCCGTCTGGTCCGTTCTATGCCCGGCATCATGATTTTATCAGAATTGATTCACACTCTCTACAAACTCACGCTTTGATTTTAAACATAAATGCCACGCTTCGTTTCAGCTTAGAGTCCAGACGCAGACAACGTTAGAAGGGAATAAGACCAACCAAGCAGCATCGAAAAGCGGAACTCACTTGGCCTTTTTGTCTATGATTGGTTCGGCGATGATAGAACACATAGGGAAACATGACGAACAACATGGCGGTGCATTTTGTTACTTTGTCTGGTTCATGCCACCAGATCGTTGCGTCGGGAACGTTTGGATATAAGCTGAAACACAGCATAGTTTGTTAACATTTTGCCACCTTGACAAATATTGCAAACTTCTCTTGATTCTGTAAGCTTCATATATGGTTTTTATTTTTTCTAAGAAGCGGTAAATGAGCAAAACATTCTTGTTTGCTTAATATTTCACAGGAATAGTGTATTTAAAATGCGACACTGATTAAGACTTTTTTAAACTAAAGTGATGGCGTGAGCCACGAAACTTTGAACATCACTTCGAATAGTTTATTTTATTTGCTGCGTTGTTATTCGCGCGCAGGCGAACCTGTTTTATTATTGTTAACGTTGGTTTTCTCGGTTTTTTATTGCAGCTTTCGGAATATTACAATTGTGAAGGCTCTTGAAGATTCCGGAACCAAACAGCTTTCCGAATTACAAATTCCCGTAAGATAGGTAATGTGCGCGATGAGAAACATTTAATCACAAATCGCCACTTTTTTCATATGCTTTTAAAGTTAGTAGAGGAACAAAAATCGACACAGCTGACACAAACAAAGAGTCTAAACGTTCTGATTTTTTCAGTATAGCTAAATGACTGAGAACAAACAAAGCATAAAATTAAGTAGGACCTGGCTCTGTCAGAACTCACATATGTAGTAAAACTGGATCGCCTAAACATCTTGCATTAATAACAGGCATATAAATTTCTAACTCGAGCAGTTTGAGAAGTAGACCTGTTATACTGCCTGCCACGTTATATGTGCATCTAGTTTAGAGCTAATAGTGAAGGGGCTTATCCTTGTGAAGTTTACACAACACATTTTGCTAAAACTAAAGCACTACAATACGATTCCACAGTTGCCGATTTCTGAAAACTATAACGCACACTGCTATACTAATTCGTCCTCACTTCAGCTTGAACTAATCTTCAAGCTACGCTTCCAATAGTTCATTCTTCTAGGTCAATACATATGTTTTCGATAAGGTGCAATACAGTATTGGCAATCACGGGTTCATAACCAAGCAAATCGTTCCATAAACAAGAAACTGCGCGATCGAGGTGGTTTATATTGAACCTAATTACAAATTACCCGTTATGTCGTGTTCGCTATGCCAGGCGAACACGAACATAATATACGGCAGTTCGATATCTTTGTGTAATACGCGTCATGATTCTCTCCTTGCACAGAGCTATGTTGAAAGTGCTGCTGTGACTCATTGGCGCATCAATCTGTACTAGAATTTTAATATTCGTAATCCTGAAAGCCAAATAAAGATGATTTAATTGTATTTTTTCTCTTATACAGATCCGCTTCAGTTTCCTTTAAAGTAACTTTAGCTTCACATTTATGGACATGTATGCAGCACATAACAGATTACATGTTAATACATAATATATATATTTCTAGGATGGTCTGCACCATACTTAAAGCATGAAAAAGCCCGACTTCTGTTTACGGATTACAAGAAATGTTTAATTTTTATAACTTCTTTCTTCGGTGTGGGGCAAAATGTAAGCCAATTAAGATTTGTTTTTTTATCACTAAATGTATAATACGTATCACATAAATCTGCCACGAATGGTTTTATTTTCCTCGAACAATATAGGGTATGGGTACGAAACAATCAAAATAATAAAATGCGCGTGCAGCCCTTTACCAATTTAAAATGTGCGCACTTCTTAATTTGAGTATTTTTAATAACGTAAAAATATAGGTACCCGTTAGAGATGCGTGAGTGGCTACTTAGTCACTTAAAATTTAAGAAACGGAGGGCGCGGCTTATATTCGGTCGCGCTCCCTGCTTCGTGATTCGTTCCCCGACGTTCTTATCCACCAATGGCCCAATCTCATTGGCTAAGAAGTGATAATGAGATTCACGGGACTAAAGATGGCTGGCGTTTCGTAATGAGTCGTGGTAACTATAGGTGTGTCCGAATATTTGAGTTCAGAAATCGACTCGAATAGTGATTTCCGGAATAATTTGATTAGATATTTTGTTTCCAACGTATCGAGTTTCTGAATGTTTCGACACATCATATATTGCTGGACAAAAAATCCAAGCTTATTCGACATCGCTCTCTATATGGTGATCACAGTAACTGGAAGCCCCGATTTGACATAATTCGAGCCTGCCTTGAAAAACAGATATTGGCATACTATATATTTCGATAAACAGTATTTCCTTGTATTCCCAGCATGAGTATAGTCGTGCTCCGAGCTCATCGTACGCGCTCGCAGCTCTCCCCCCGCCCCCCCCCCCCCCCAATGGAATCGCTACACCCACCGCAGCAACAACTATTGAAATACTTTTCGACGTCTCGAAATTCCTCCGGCAGTCCAACAAGATTGGAGCAGCCTATGATTGTCAATGGCAGCTGGGTGGCCGCTGATGGTTGCGGACGCAGTGAGAGGCATCTACGTACAGGAGAAAGAGTCCCTTTTTCAATAACGCTGGAAGATCGCTGGCGGATGTGGGAATTTCAGTGAATCCCAAGGTTGCACTGACAGGAAGCCCGCACACATTGATGCATCCAACCTAAAAAACTCGTCTACTTTTATGAAGCACGATTTCTGTCTCAAGAGAAGAGCAGTAATCGACACCAGTTTTGCCTAGAGCTAATATAGCAAGAGTGCGGGCGAGCTGGTCAATGGTACCATGTTGAATAAACCTGAGACTGGGGCAGAAATGAACGTGTAAGTTGAAGGAGCAGACAAGCGACAGGACAACGTTTCAGACGTAGTCTTGTCCTTTTCTGTTCCTTCGACTTATATGTCATTTCTGCCCCAGCCTCAGGTTTATTCAAAATCGATCTAGAGCGGCAAGCTCAGCCTCCAATAGATCCTTTTTCAGCAAGTTGTGCCGCACGCTCAATCCTTCTCCCGTAGTGATCGCTTCGCTCTCAAAACCACTTTCAGAGGGAACTATTCTCGCACGCCTAAAGTGCTGAACACCTATTTCGGCATGTATTTTGTATTTTTGGTTTCTGTTTACGCTTCTATTTTCACTACTGGTAGTACAAGGCCTAAAATGAATGAAAACTAGTACAACGACACCATGGCAATGCGTTCTGATGGGCTGAAGGCATGTTGGGTAGCGCTATATTTGTTGTTCGCGAGACAACTACCTAGATGCAGCTCGTTGCTCGAAATAGCTTACTTTTGTTGCCAGACACGAGAAGCAGGAGCTGAGCCAACGCTGATCAGTCGACTCGAGAGTAACAATGCATTGACGAAGGTCGCACGTTGTCTCTGTGGTCGTGCGTGCAGGGATAATGTTCTGCGAAGTTGCGGCTGGTTCATATATTTGCGCTTGAAATGTGTTTACGTTACAATGCGTTCCCTTCTTGCCGCTTACGACGACACAACCGGCACACTAGCAGCATCTCTCGAGTAGCGCGGAACACTTTCCATGTGCGCGTACATGTGGATACTTTTCGCGCATTATTCCTGCACTGTCGGCTTCGAAATAATCTTAAGAATTTCATAAGCCACTATTTTTTATTCATAATGCGTAGATTAATTCTTGTAAGTACTGAACGATTTGCAGTTTAGTTATATTTGCTTCGAGTTCGGTGATCATTTATCGGTGTTTATTATTTTTCCTACTTCGTGATGGTGTTTTTGTTTTGGTGCATTATTGCAATGCTGCAGATAAATCGGTGTTTATCGGGCTTGTGTTCCTAAAGCGACGCATAATTATTGGAGAAATGATAAAATTTTAAAGTTATAAATTATAATATTTTTTAGTAATGCTGGTAAATGTAAGAGAGTGAACGTGCCAAGGAATGTGGTTTTGATAAAAAGAAACCGCCCCAAAGACACCTCACTGTAACTGTGTTCCAAGAAAAAAACAAGAAAAAAAGCGAGAGAAAAAAAGTAGGATAGAAGATTTTTTTCCGTGAAGCTGCCATCCTTTGTTTTTTTATCTTCAAGGACAGCTCAAATTCGTGGTATTTCGGTTTTATACCGATTCAGAAAAAGACTGCCCCGGAGCAAATTTTTGGTGTTTATCGGTTTGTACCGAAGATACGGAGCACTAGTTATAAAGAAACTAAACGCACACGAACACATTTAAACACGAATATCTGAACGAACCGTTACTGTTTTTCATATTTATTGTATCGTTCCCCTTCCCTATTCATTGTCCCTTCCTGTACAGTGCAGATGACCGTACTTATCAGTATTTACGCACATTTTTGTTGTGTTCAAACAGAAACATCCCAAACATATTCTGGAATACATGTCGCATGCATACTTTGGGATATTAAAACATCAAATTCAACTGACCATATTTATGTTAAATACTTTGATCCAACGTAAAAATCTCAAAAGTAGACTCCTAAAACACCCCTTTTCTATGGGAAACTAGGACTGCCTCTGGCTAAAATACATATCTTAAGCTTTTTGAAGATTTAAAATACAAACTTTCTAAGATGGATTTCATTGGCTAGGATCGTCATCTCAGGAGCAAACAAAAGTCGAGTGCAAAGGAATTCGAAGAACACAATTCCTGTAATGAACTTCTTTTTTTACTATCGTTTTCCGGTATATTTGGAAACTTGCATCTACTAAAACCGTATCTGTAAAGAGCGTGGAAAGCATGTAAGCAAACAGCTACTTCAACAATCGTAGCGTGGGCGTGTGGCTTGTCACTTCCAACGTGGCGTGTGCAAGACTGTCTGAAAAGGCACAACTCTTAGAAAACACATACAGCGACCTCAAACTCAACTGCAAGTAAGAAAAACGCCTTAAATCAGTTCACTGCTTTCGAATCTTTTTCTTATTTGCCACGAAATGCTGGTGGTAATTAAGTTCACGTGATAGGGCAAGTGCGCTGACGGATGAGACTTTCCCGCCGCCACGTTTCACAACAATACTGGGTTGAACGGCATCACTAAATCAAGTTAGCAACTGCTTCAGATTCTAATCGACAAACATAAAAAAACTAATTATCAGACTTTCAGTAACTAATTTATCCTCGAGAGCTTTCATGTAAATGCTTTCGTAGCCATCTTGCCATCCCCTCTTTGGCGGTTGCCATTTTTTGGGCACCAAGCGTGTGATTGGTACCGAGTCCTCGCCGACCGCTAACGCAGCACTTGTTTTTGTTCCCCTTTTCAATTCTAGCATGTTTAGATAACAGAATATAAACGCATTATTATTTGTTATGTTATCTTGAGAGCACACTGGGTTAAATTGCAATTTTGACTGAGCGAGTTCCTCTGGTCATGAAATACACAAATTTTCTAAATTAACGAGTTGCCTCCAACCTTCCGTCCAGTCGCTCGCTCCCCAATTCACCAATTTTATATTCGTGAATTTTAATTTGTAATGAATGATGAAGAACCTAACCACGCTCACAACATGCGATTTCAGATTGCGAGCTTTTCGTTGTAAGTAACGCTACCATTAATATGCACAATACGCCATGCCACTCAATTTACCGGATATACTGCGGGTATGGACGGCCAACAAGAGGTAGGTAAACATCGCAAAAAACTTATAGAATTGAATACTTTCAGACGCAACAATCTTTTCTACTTAATGAGTTGCTTGCTATGCGTGAGCTGCAACTTCGTTTGCTTCTTGCACAAGGGTTGCGATGATGTCAGAACGCCGAGCTCTTATTGGCTGATTGAAAACCATACTGGGTAGACCTCAAGGCATCTACCATTGAGGTCTACCCACCTTCCATTGAATCAAAGTCAATCAGAGCTCGTCGTCGTTCTGACGTCACCGCAGCTCCTACGCAAGAAGCAGATTACTTGCTCTTCGCATAGTTGCAGTCAGGATGAGAACGACAGCTAGGAGCTTCAGTTGGCCCGCCCCTGGCGCGAGCTTCCTGTCTTCGACAGCGTTTCGTCGTCTCATAAACCTCAAATGTGCACGCGCATCCGAAGCACGGCTGAAGGCAGCGAGTGCGCGCTGGAGACCAAGCGTTCGAAAGATTGACGTCTTGTTGTTCTCACTTTGTCAGTGGGCGACTATAGGAAATTTGAGTAGATCGTTCCGAAATCTCCAATGAAGATGCCCGAACTATAAAATAGACATTGGAAAGTGTTTAGCAAGAATACACCTGTCAGCTTTGAAAACCACAGCTACGGTAATTTCTTTAGAGTTCACTAAGCTATATGTCTCTCAGTCAGGGAAGGTCGAAACACAAATGTGTGAGTATAACACGTGGCAGTTGTGCAATTATCATTACAATGAATAATATTGTTATTAGTATTTTTATTAAAAAATTAAAGAATCAATTCCATCAGGTACCCAGGAACAACCGCACGATCTTGGTTCTAGCAGACGGAAATGACCCACAAAAGCTAAAAACACCGAATACATTGGCATTACATAACCACACAGGCTATTGCGCAGTGTGTAGAAATCAAAATAGATGGGCGCGGCATGAATATAAGTAAATAACGATGTGTCACATCTCGACAGACGCACTTTGAAGGTGTTTACAACGTAGTACAAGCATATACAGGGTGTTTCCGAGAACTCAGGCCAAATCGCTTCTGCGAAAACTACTCATCGCAACGAAAAAAGGCTTGTGTCGTTTTGGTCCTGGTCCAGGGGCCCATTTAGTAAAATTATTAAAGTCCGGGATAATTAAGTTGTTAATTATTTTTGCGTAATTAACTTTTTTATTATTGTGTTTAAGGCATGGTTTCAAAAAGAAAATTGCTCAGCATCGTCGGAAAACACTAAAGCAACAAATTGCAGAACGATAGAAGGCACGCGAAGCATTTTACGGCTTTCTGAAAAACCGCACAAATTCGGCGGGATTTTAAGTTTCGTTTTGCTATCGAAGCGCAACTCGGCCCCGGCGGCACTGCTCCCCGTGGAGAGCCACGGGGCGCAGTGCTGCCGGGGCCGAGATGCGCTTCGATAGCAAAACGAAACTTAAAATCCCGCCGAATTTGTGCGGTTTTGAGAAAGCCGTAAAATGCTTCGCGTGCCTTCTATTGTTCTGCAATTTGTTGCTTTAGTGTTTTCCGACGATGCTGAGCAATTTTCTATTTGAAACCATGCCCTTAAACACAAAAATAAAAAAGTTGATTACGCAAAAATAATTAACAACTTAATTATCCCGGACTTTAATAATTTTCCTAAATGGGCCCCTGGACTCAGGACCAAAACGACACAAGCCTTTTTCGTTGCGGATGAGTAGTTTTCACAGGAGCGATTTGGCCTGAGTTCTCTGAAACACCCTGTGTATATATATATATATATATATATATATATATATATATATATATATATATATTTAAGCCGCACTTCGAAACGTTGTTGGAGTTTTAAAGCATTTAGTGAGTCCACGTTTCCGGCCCGAGACAGGCTTTTTTCAAGACTGCTTGCCGAAATCGGTTTACATAGTTGTTTTCGGTTTCCAAATCCGGGTCATGTCACGTGTTAGATGACGTGTAAAAATGCCCAAGTAAAAAACATTGCTATACTCCGTCTCACCCCACGACGGGCCGCAGCAGACGCCAATATATATATCTGTAGTCACATGAAATATACATTATTGCAAATTAATAAAAGACCGAAAAATTATGAAAAACTTGTAACTAGACAATCATTTACACGCAGCTGAAGAAAGAGTCTAATACAAAGATATTGAGATCTGGAATTGCGATACTGTTATTCAGTAACTCTATCCAAAAAAAGGGACTAAATATGTTACCTGGCGACTCGATTTCGAAACAAATAAAATGTCTGATAACGCGGAAATAGAAAAAAAAATTTCGGCAAGCTGAGCCGGGTTAATAACACCATTCGTAAATTTATCTAGAAACGCGTAAGGCTGCCAATGGTGTTAGTGACTTGGATCAGTTCCTCCGCAAAGAGATGCACCCATGAGTATCTCTTTGATAATACACATTGAATAAACTAAAAGCTATTTTTATTGTTTCTTTAACTAGGTGTATGGCCGAACCCAGCCGAATCCTCCAGTGATGAAGAATTCGAATTTGTAATAGAAGCGCATAAACTTCGGTTATTAATTGAACACACAGACCCTTTAAAAGAGGACACAATCTTCATGAATGAATTTCGGACGATCCCGGAGGTGACCGCCTTTTTGATGCAAAATAATATCATATCAAGTGCTTCATTTGTTACACGGCCTCCATTAATCGTGCTTCAATCTTACTCACGCTAGATCATATGCACATTATATATATTACCTTAGACTATCACTCGCGGAGATTGTAATGCAACAAATAAGCTTCTCTAAATACATTGCGAAGGTAAAACCAAAATCCAGTTACATGTGCGGATATCTTAGTTTTATATCATAAACACACGTTATATAGGTTTTGAGTGGTCTTTTTTGCCAGGAGAAAAAGTGTACAGGCGAGCTGGTTAGGGAACATGATAAGCTAAACCCTGAGACACGGAGAAATAAAATAGTAAAGAAGACGAAGGTTTTTCTTTTTTCACCGTGTCTCAACATTTAGATTATGATAGCCTGTTTTGTTGTTGCAAATAGCGAGTGTGCTGAATGGCAACATTAAAGGCAACTCCGCTTCATTTTTGATATTTAGAAAACTATGCAGCCCTCTTCAGTATCATATAGGAAGACCCCATGTCAAATATTACGATCTAATTCCGTCTATATATTTAATAAACTGGCCAGCAAACTTTCAAACGAGCCAAGTCGCCGAAATCTGCCAACTCTAGCGTGCGACGTGAGGCGCAATCGTCAGCGCAGTCAATGCGACGGGGTTGGAGCGGCCAACGTTGAACCACTACGCCAAAGGCATGACTACGTCATTCTCACGTTTTGGTTGTTTTTACTTCTCGGAGCGAAATTGAACGATGACGTCATGAGTTTCTCCTCCCGGTGTTGGCTCTACGGCGTCCACGTGATCACCGTAACGCGGATGCGCTAGTTTGCGCTGCCCTGCGCGTTTATCGCAAGTCCGGTTTCTCCGCTCCCCCTCTCCTCTTCGTGTTCTCCCCTTCCCCTCTCCCCGGGCCATCACCGTCCACGCCATGCGAAGCGACCTGCCCGCGTCGCGTGTCCTGTACCTCGCGCCTGCGAACGTCACAAGACCACGTGGTTCGACGTGACGTGGCCATGACTCTGAGGACACGGGACCAATGTTGCCTGACGCAACCGAAGTTTCGGTTTCGGTATCGGCTGATGTTTAAATTAAGATTACACAAATAATATTCAACATTTCGCGAATCCGAAGACGTAGAGCTGTTGAGTAGTACTTTGTGAAATGGAATCACATGTAAGCCTAAATTTTTCGGAATTGAGCGGAGTTGCCCTTTAAGAAATGCCAAATCCAATCAATATCTATTGAAACATATTTATGAAGATATTTTCGTGTCTGCATGGATGCATTATTCAATATTTCAGGTTCTGTACCATATCCCAGAGGCGAACGTATACTCCTCAACGTCCAAAAGACAGAACCAAGACTATGTGGAATACAAACTTACAAGATAATGCCTGACATGGCAAGCTTGAATCTCAGAGAGATACGTTCCCACAAAAAGTAGGTATGAGAAGAGATTGTTTGACCCCCTGACACCTTCTAAATTAATGTAGGCATTTTTCTTCTAACGAAGCGCTATGGGCACCTTGCGTCTGCTAAAAGCCGCTACCGATCGCCCAGCGGACGGCGCCGCGCGAGGCCACTTTTGCGTCAGAGAACGGAAAGCGGTAGAGCTCCGCCGCCACTCCCGCTGCTTCCGCCAATGTGGTAGCCCAAGCAGGCATGTCGACCTTGCAACACCCACCGGTGTACGACTGCAGTCGAGCTGCTACTGCCGAGGTCGCTTCCCGATGAGTACGGGCGACGCCACCGCGAGAGCGCGCGCATCGGCAATAAGTTAGGTATGCAGGGTGCCTACAGTTCGTTTCAGCTTAAGTCCAGACGCAGCCAAGTTAATGGACCTACCAATCCAGCAGAGCAGTGAGCGCAGATAGCTGGTCTTTTTCTGTTTAGCGATTGTTTCAGCGATGGAAGAACACGTACAGAAGAGAAGACGAACACCATGATGTTCGATTCAGACGCTGCCGGATTGGTACCATTAGCTCCTATTGTCAGCTTCACCCGGACTTAAGTTGAAATGAAGCTGCCAATACAGACTTCATCAAACTTTTGACACAATATACTAAATATTCTGAAAGCACAACAACCAAAATTGAAAATCGAACTAAGATGGCCAACTCAAAGAAATGACGATAAAGACTCCGAAAGTTTTCATACTTGTTTTCACTAGCCGCGATAACACGTTAAGGTTTTGTGTAAATATAAGTTTTTTGTCATACCATGTGAAGAGTTAAAAATTTGTTTGTCTACTTTGTTTTTTTTACATTTGATATTTGCAGATATGACTCGAGACAGCTCAATTCTTCTGAAATATAACACGTAATTAAGGCAAATGGAGAATGATAACGTTTGGTTGTTTCAGGCAAAAATAAAACAATCTTGAACCAAGAAATGATTTCCTGAGTGATTGAAACTTAGATGCGCAGTATGAACGCGTTACTGAAAGTTCATCGAGCTTGCGTGCACACCTATATTTTCAGGGGCCTTATAAGTGGAAACATAAATGAGCGTCTCGAAAGTTGAGATGTGCATAGACTAAGAATTAGTCATCCGATTATTTGGTTACTTTCCGCGATTAATTACCAATAATTGGTTAAACAGATGAAAGTTCCAATTACAGTGAAATTATGACTGTGATAAAATAAAAACATTATCTGCATTTGGGAAGCACAATTCCCGGGATTCCTCTAGCCTGGGCAATTCCAGGATTAGCACTTATAAGCGAATAGATTTTTTTATTCAATTGTTTGGCCAATGTTCGAAGTTCTAGTTTTTCTTGAGATGTTGGCAACAGTGAATTTCCATAGAACTGTTTTCTTATTCAGATATGAAACAGAGAAGTTTAAGAAATACAGCGCGGGTAGTCTACTGATCTTTAGTTCTCCCTATGGGTAGGCAGTTGTAACGTAAGAACCGCAGCACAGAGCTGTAGGAAGACGTCTTCCCTAGTAAGGAACAATTCAGCTGTATACCATAGCATGTAGACGACTTTGATCCTACAGTCTGACTCGCATGTTGGCCATTAGGCACAGTTTATTTCGACTAGGTTCTTTATAAATAGTTTGTCAGCAGCAACGGTGATGTGTGACAGCCCAATAAAACGTCTCACATTTGGACAATTAATCCGTTAAAAATTTAGAAGGCAGTAACATACATTAGTCTGATTAATCTGTAGTGTAACAAATTGATTGCGAAACCGAGCTTAAATAGTTTCCACACAAGTATCGAACTACAATATCCTTGTGGTACTTGTAGCAAGACACGATACATATCAAATTAAAACATTGCTACTTTGATACCCTAGTCCACTAGAGTGATAAACAAAACAATTACACCATCTTCCTGAGGGGAACCATGGGGTGATGCGGAGCATCGCGAATCGTTATTGGCGGTGTTATTAACGGTGTTAGTAACGTTGTTAGTAACGTTGTTAACTTGCGTGTTATCACGTTCTTAACTTGCGTTGGTTACCACACATCGCGTGAACGTTGTTGGAAACTCCGCGATGCTCCGCATCACCCCATGGTTCCCCTCGGGAAGATGGTGTAATTTTTCACACTTGAAGGAGAGGAGACTAGAGGAGGAGAGTAGCGCGTGCGCGCGCGGTGTGAGTAGAAGCGAACGCACGCGAAGTGCACGCAGCTGGTAGAGAGAAGAGCGGAGAGAGTAACGCGCAGCTGTTGGAGAGAGGGAAGGAGGAGAGTTGCGCATGCATAGTGAGTGCGACTACTCCGCCGACGCCGCGGGACATAGACCAGAGCAAGAGATGCTCCGCATCTAAAAGCCGATACCGACAGATCTCATACACGTGCAGCATACACTCAAATGTATACTTTTCGCAGGCTTGCAGCCTGCAACAGTCGCTTGCGACATAAGCATCGATCGAGTGATTGCAAGCCTGCAAAGATACCTTCGCGCACATGCAGCGTGGGCTTGAGGCTTCTCGGTGTCGGTTTCTTTCGGTATGCAACTCTCCTGAGACTAGGAAAATACAACGATGATTACTGTAACAATATTTAACAATTTTAACGCGATGTCGCGAAGAGGTCGTGTCGCAAAAATGCCGGTGTCAGCGTCGGTGGCACGGCAAAATCCTGATTGGTCGATAGGGTCATGACTTCACAGTCACATATATATCACATATATATCCTCGCGCGGGAATTTCGAACAACCCCTAATGCTCCGGTGAAACGTGACGTCACACGTCGGAATGAAAGTGGTTAAACCATGTTTCATGCGAATTGAAGGTTGCCGGAAGTCTCAAATGATTTCACTTTATAAATTAATTAATTTGCCTTAAATAAAGAAAAAATGTTTAAAAATTTTAGGCGCTATTTTTACCCACGAGCTTTCGGTTGCAAGCCAGACACGCTACCGACTAGGACACGCAAGGTAGGCTTGCATTGCTTGGGAACGAGCGGGAGTTTATATTTTCAACTCTCGCGTTCCACTCTTATAGGCGAAGCTAAGCGTCCACCTGCAATTTTTTTTTAAGTCTTTACGCTACAACTTACGGCTTTCCTCAAATGCCACCAACGTTAACACAGTGATATTGCCAAGAACGAAACTGCGCTTACGTATATTTATGCCGCGTGTACTATAAAACGTATTTTCAAAAATAAAATGAGATCTTGTTTTGTCTCAATTGTGTTTTCTTTTCATATACATTATGCCCTTTTTAAAATTTAGTGAAACACTGTACGGATTATCCCACTATCAGTGGGACAAGAAAGCAGTTTCTCCAACAAAAATTTCACTTCTGAATCGGCAGGGTAAGCTTCTTGTATAATTTGTTGGGCAGATGGACTTATGAGTATTGTACTGTTTTTGTATTGTGTTGTAGCTTATCATTCCATAATCTTTCGAACAAGTTGTCGCGCCGTGCTACCAAAGGTAGATGGGCGAGTGTGTAACCGAAGCAGTTAGAGATGAGTGAGGAAGCAACTCATAATTTATCTGGAGTGTTTTTTTTATATATATATATTCTTGCGTCGAATTTCACTTTTTTCGGAGATTAAACGGCTACTCAAAATTTGAAAAAAAAATGTGGCTTATCTATTTCTCCCGCCCGTGGCTTTGACAGCATTGCTCTCAACTAGTAAGATAGCGAAAAAACGTATTAGCTTTACAGAAAACGAATTGTAACCCTCAAGCAGCACAGATTTTGGCCAAGCGATGGCCAATGGCTGGGGATGGTCTTGTGGCCAGTGGCCAAAGAGTGGCCATTGATTGGCCAATGCTTGGCCGATGGCTGATGGCCAGTGGCCATTGGCCATAGGCCAGAGAAAGGACAGTCATCGGCCAATATCTGGTCACTGTCTGGCCACTGACCAAAGGACCATTGCCAGCCACTGACCAATGCTTGGCCAACTCTAGTGCTGCTTGGGACGTTACTCATCAGAAGTATTCGTAAAAAAGAAAAGTTCTAAATCTTACCTGAAACCATTAAAACAAATGTAGAGGCAAGAGAGGATTCTAGGAACCGTTTTTGCACATCCGATATGGTATGATAAGCCCTCCGGTACGAACTGCTATATGCAATTCTTCTGCGATAGCACATACATTCGCAGTTCGTAAGGGAGGCCCATCGCAACCGGGTCGGATATGCAAAAATGGTACCCTAAAACTCACTATTAATATTAGACTACGGCAAAGTCTCACAAATAATACGAGATTTTCGTGAACAAACCCGGCGTGTCTACTTTACCGCATAGCTTTGCCACACCCAATCACTTCACTTTGCGGAAGGAGTTCTACGGATGGCGAATCACCAATAGCAATTAAAGGCTTGAGAAAATCGTATTTCCGAGCCAGAGCTTTATTATGACCTCGTCAATTGCTGCTCTAGGCCTCCGCGTACTATCTGTGGCACCTTCCAATAACTTGTACTGACAGAAACTATATATATATATATATATATATATATATATATATATATATATATATATATATATATATATATATATGGCACCATGACAGAACAGCACACGACAAAACAGCACGCGACAAAACAGCACGGTCAAAACAGCACGCGTCAAGACAGCACAGCGTCAAAACAGCACGGCGACAAAACAGCACGCGTCAAAATAGCACGCGACAAAACAGCACGGCGTCAAACCGGCACAGCGGCAGAAGAGCACGTGCCAAAACAGCACGGCGTCAAAACAGCACAGTGTGAAAACAGCGCGGCTACAGAATAGCACAGCGTCAAAAGGGCACAGTGACAGAAGAGAACGGCGTTAAAACAGTACCGCGACAAAACAGCCCAGTGTCCGACAGGACATTAGAGAGTTTTAGAATAGGGGGCCCCAACGCTTTGGGGAACCCAACGCTTTGGGGTACCCAACGCAACGACACCTCACGCAGCGTACTTATAGAATAGGGTTTGTGATGACGCAACGCGGCACGCTCGCCTTTTTCGCATGCAGCGCCATTGTAGACAACGAACGAACTATTTAACAGTGAAAAATTATTAAAACGTGAAACATTTGCGCTGAAACGACACTTTAATGCGGCTCTCGGTACAAATAATAAAGAGGGTAACACCAGTTGAAACGGCAAAGCAAGACCCATCTGCCGACCGTCTCTGAATCAAAGTTTTACTTCCCTGGTCAAAACAGAGTGCACGCCCTCAAATACCAGGCTATCATGTGCGCCAATGAAATTATCTGCGAATTCGAGGGGCCATTCCCCGGTCACAGGCACGACGCTGGTAAGTGCAGCTTGCTTTTAGCCCATCCTGTAGCTGAAGCAGCACGACAGTTATGAGAGTTTTATAATAGGGGGTCCCAAAGCTTTGGGGCCCCAAAGAAATAGGGGCTTAGCACTGCGCATGCGCAGAACCTAAACTCCGTTCGGGGTCTTGGTCGGCGCGCGCACCCAACGTGAAATTCGAGAAATAGCGTGGGGCCCCCAAATTGCTTGGGGCCGGGTTGCGTCGGCAAACATGGCGGCGCCCTTTCCGCTCGCTTCGGAGCAAATTCGTCATGGTCGGTGCAGTATTAGCCAATTTCATTGCCAATGAATGGTGCAACCGGCTTTCGCTTTGCTTTATATCGCTCAAGTCACAAAGAATGAGCGGTGGACTCGCCCCATTTTAAAGATCGTACCTGATTCTGGCCGTTCCTAAGCCTAAACATACGTCGTAACTGTTGACATGGTAACGTATTGCTACTCCGTGGCTAAAAGCTCGTTCACACAGACCCTTTTTTGTTTTTGTTTTTTACGTTATGTTACGAAAAGTCACCGGGAAATCTGTGCTTCGTATTAAACTGTGCCAGCAGCAGGTCGACCCGGTCGCGGATGGCTCGAGTGGAGAAATTTCTTCCGATTGCTTCGGAGACCCTTTCGGCAATTGAAGTCCATCTCCTGGAATCCTGGAATGGGTTAGTGGCGTACACTTCGCGTAGCACATAAATGTCATCGTCGATCGAGAAGCGAACGCGCGCGGGAGCCTTGTCTTCCGCCATTTTCTTCTGGCCTTGGATCGGCTCTCGACTCGTTCGGCCATCCCGCTTCGGGTGTAGCGAAACAATCCAATTCGTAGCGCTTGTTCTCGTAGTAGCAGAGAGTTGAGCCTAGCTGGTACTTAGGAGGCATACCTAAAACAGCGCATAAGCACAGAGGAAGATAACAGAACACAGGAAGGGATGCTGACTCTTAACTTATGTATTGGGAAAGAAAGAGAAAGAGGAAGCTCAGACATGAAGCCCACGTTGTTGTTTTGTTTTCTCCTTTTTCTCATCTTTTTTTTGTCGTGACCTTATAATGTCAGTTTTCTCCTTTTCTACTGGAACTTTGTAATGTATGTTTTTATTCTTTCTTCTTTTTACCTTGTGGGTGCGCGTGGGCTTCATGTCTGAAGCTTCCTCTTTCTCTTTCTTTCACAATACATAAGTTGGGAGTCAGCGCTCATTCCTGTGTTCTATTTTCTTCCTCCTGTGCTTGCGCGCTGTTTTAGGTATGGCTCGTTCTCGAATGTTTTGAGCGTTCGTGTGCGCTTTGACCATCTGCAGCCGAAGATTTAGGCCTTCAACTCTGCCGAGACTGAGACGAACGCCAGCGCGCATACTCTGCGAGCAGTTGCACTATTGTGATCTGAACGGGAGCGACTTTGAAGCTTTGAAATACTTGTTTTCAAGCTGCAGGTATCGTGCCACGAACGAAATCCACTCGGAGTCACATAGTAGCCATACGTTGCCTGTCAACGGTTACCGCGTCTCTTTAGGCTTAGGAACGGCCAGACTCGGGGACAATCTTTAAAATGGGGCGAGCTCACCGCTCATTCTTTGTGAATTGAGCGAGATAAAGCAAAGCGAAAGCCGGTTGCACCACTCATTGGCATTGAAATTGGCTAATTCTGCAGCGACCATGACGAATTTGCTCCGAAGCGTGCGGAAAGGGCGCCGCCATGTTTGCCGACGCAACCCGGCCCCAAGCAATTGGGGGCCCAAGCACCAACCCAAACCCCCAAAGGGAGTTTGGGTTCTGCGCATGCGCAGTGGTGAGCCCCTATTTCTTTGGGGCCCCAAGCTTTGGGGTCCCCTATTCTAAAACTCTCTATTGACAATATAGCTAGGGTTTGGCCTTTTCGGTTTTTATTAATTTGAAATTCGGCGTACTTTTTTCGTTTCTAATTCCATACAGAAGTTTTTGGTTTATTGTGATGTATATTTGTAGACTCATAAACTTCTCAGTTCTTTTCGGTTTATTGACGGAAACTACTGTGCAGACGAAAATTCAATAGTTTTAAAAAAGCGTTTGTTTAAAATGTATAGTGAGTAAACCATGCACTGGTTTTCTTATAATTTGTTGCAATCTGTGGCAGCCGACGGGACCTGTTCTGCAAGACTCACTGGGGCCCTATCGTGATTTGACATTATCGTTGTGTGCTCGTATTTGTACACAGGACGAACATGATCTTTACCACAACTTCGGTCGGAGAGGAAAATGTAAAAATCCAGAGATTCGCAAGCATTGTATTCAGTGCCTTTTTTCCCCATTTTCACGACTGCGAGAGGTGATAAGTTCGCGCCGACCGCAGAAACGACAAGAAGACAATCGTATTTATGCCCTCCTTTCGTAGACGGAAGCTAGGGGTGTTAAACTATGAGCGGCTCTTAAGGACGCCCTTGATTTCTATTGTTTCAGTTCACGATTAAACTCTCTTCTTTGAACAAAAAATACGGCACACAAATCCCTATCAGGTGCAAAAACCCAGATTTCGTACTGAAGACACCTGCGCCCCTGGACCTTTTGTTGAAAGTTGAACTGATTTCGAAGACAAGATGAAAACTGCGAAAGGAAGTGGTCAAATATACGGTCAGTAATGAGTCGCCCCCCCCCCTTTTCCAAACGCCCTCGAAAATACTGATCTTTTTCAGTAAAAACCTAATCCGGAAAAATTAATTCGGCGTACGTTTACCGGTTTTATTTGGTTTAAACAAACGATGAACCCTAAATATAGCGTATGGCGTTAAAAAATGCATGTGTCAAAGTAGGCACTGTAAAGGAATGTAGGGTTTAGGCCAATTAGTCAACTCGTCGACGGCCAATTTGTCGAATAGGTCAATTCGTAATGGGGCAATTCGTCGAAGGGCCCCTTGTGGAAGAGACCAACTGGTCGCCGCTTTTTCAAAACCAAAATATATAATTTTTGTCCTCAAAAGGTAAAGCAAATAACTGCCCTATATATTGTAATCCGTAAAATCGCCGCACGATAATTGACTTTCAGTGCGCTCTTGTCGAAGAGAACAACTTGTCACCACTTTCATGAGAGTCAAATTAGATGCTGCATTGCAGGTAGGTTGCGGAGTTTGGTAAGCACTGAAATAGGCAATAATTTTTTTATAACCTAGCGACAATAAATGAATGGGTCAAGGAGGTTCGAAATTATTCGCGCAGAGAGCGTGAAGAGCGCTCTTGAAGTTGCTGCATGCGTGCTGTTTTGACGCCGTGCTGTTTTGGCATGTGCTCTTCTGTCGCTGTGCTGTTTTGACACTGTGCTGTTTTGTCGCGTGCTATTTTGACGTGTGCTGTTTTGTCGGCGTGCTGTTTTGACGCTGTGCTGTTTTGTCGCGTGCTGTTTTGACCGTGCTGTTTCGTCGTGTGCTGTTTCGTCGTGTGCTGTTCTGTCGCGTTCCCATATATATATATATATATATATATATATATATATATATATATATATATATATATATATATATATATATATATATTTCATTCCTGAGCGTTACAATCTTGACTATTTATGCGACAAGCGTACTAACTTAATTTATATATTTTTTTTGCTGCTCAGAGCGGTTACTTAGAGGAGGTGTGTGTATATATCCACCTTTTCTACAGCCTTCCTTTGTAGCCAAAAGACCGTTCTACCAACTTCTCCACGGAGTGTTGACTTATCGGGAGCGCCTCACTTCCACGCCTGGAGAGCAGCTTCCTGCTTATCAGTGACCGCGAAATGGCATCCTCGCGGGATTCCGTCATGCCACCAAAGATGTGATAATCACGGGGGCCTGGTGAGGCCATACCCATGCGCGAACAGTTAACTGACTGGTCGTACGACGTGTCAGAAAGACGGCCAAATTCAATAAGGAGCCGGTCAATCACTGCGTTGTGTGCATCCACGTGTGACCGTGATTGGCCGGCATCTGATCGCGTTCGACCGTCTCTTTGGCACGTCGTACGACCAGTCAGACTTTTGGTCGCATCCGGGTACGGCCTGACCGGGCCCGCAGAGGTTATCACCTGTTGGACGACATGAAAAAACCTCTGCGAGAAAGCCATTCCGCGGTCACTAATAAGCTGGACGCAGCTGTCCAGGGGGGGGGGGTGCGAGGCACTCCAAAAAGTGGTTCCAGCAGGGCATAGAGAGGCTGTCACGGCGATAGTGCAAAAACATTCGCTTACAGAGGCAGTCTGTCGAGAAGCAGAAAAAATGCACAAACGTGTAATCGGTCGGTATCTGCAGCAAGACAAATAATCAATATGGGACTTTTTCTATTATTCAGCGCTAAAACAAAGCGAAATAATTTCATGAGAGTGTTCGTACTTCTCAGAGGCATTATAAATGGTCACTACGGCAGCACAACCTTCATTAATACAATGCCAAAATGGTTTTTACTTTGTTTTCAATTAGGCCAGGTCGCAGCTAAGGCTGCGAGCACAATATTTTCGGAGAAGACGACAAAGGGTTCACTCGAACCACTACTTGGATATTGTGTGTTTGCAGTAAAATTCGTGCGATCTTCCTAACTATGCTCTGTTTATACTTGGTACAGACAAGACTTACCGGCTGTTACTGTCCAATTTTAAGACCTGCTACGTATTGAAGAAAGTGGATGGCAACAAATACAGGTCTCCTGGTGCGTATTCTGATTGCATGATCTCGGTACGATTAGGAGGGCAAAGTATGCAGAAGTTAGTAAAATACATGTTATTAAACAAAGTTAGACGGGCTATTCTTCAACGCAGAATGCTGGGCTAGTTGGCATTGGGATGTCAAGGGCATGGTAGCGCCTTTTGACGATGACGAAGAAGACTAACATGGGAAATGTTTGAATGTGAACACATCGTCAGGAATTATAAAAAAAGTGTATTTGTGTATCTTTGCACCTGAAAGAAAAAGAGCGAATTTCCTTCGCGCCTAGGAGATAGGTACGCCTGATTCGGGAAATTCGGTAGTTCCAAACATTGAAGACAAAGTATATAGAAAACAGTTGTGAGCCAGTGTGGTTCGTTTAATTTTTTTTTTCGTGAGTAAGAAGTTTGTATACGGTGTGAGTGTTATTTTTGCAGCAGTGCGCTGTAGTGTGTGTTAATATGAGCAACCAACTCGCCGAAGTTGCTACATTAAGAAGAGACAACATAGACACAGGCGTGACTGCAACTGTTTAATCAACGTGGAAATGGGACATATATGCACGGTATGATCTATCACAATCAAGCCAACCCCAGGCCTTGCCGCCACTCGCAATGAACTGTAACTCCTTAAACTCCTTATCAAAGAGGCCCATGGACATGTTTGATAAGGAGTTACAGTTCATGCGAGTGGCGGCAAGGCCCGGGGTTTGATTATGATAGGACTCGTGGCGTCCCATATGTCCCATTTCCACGTTGATTCAGACAGTTGCAGTCAGCGCGCGTGCATGCCTAGTTTCTTTTTCGTCCTAGTCTAAAAGCGCTACCAAGCCCTTGATATTCTTCTACGGTTTCATAATTTAAGGAGATATAGAAAAGAATTCATAGTGCCTTCGCTGGATGATCGATGGTTACCGCGGGCGACGGTGGTTACCACGGGCGACGTGGCAAACAGGGTGGCCGCCGGGCTTTGATATGTCGCCTGGCTAGCCAATGGAAGCGAAACGAGTATCTGCATGAGGAAGAACGGAGGGTTGTTATTCATCCGCTAGGTGCAGCTGTTCCGACAATCTTAAAAATAGGGGGTGTATAGGGGTACACCACTTGTCCCATATGTAACACCCCAAAACTACATCTGGACATTTCAGTCCAGTGACGTCGAGCTGGCGATACCAACTTTTACAAGCGCCTTGACAGCTGTTCGATATGACGTACTAAATAGCTAATGTGCGTATCAAAGCTTAGAAGAAAAAAATGCTGCGGTTTTGCAGCAGTGCCAAAAAAAAACTTGATTGTCTCACTTCAGCCTTTAATACGTACATTAACTATTTTAATAAGTTGTTATGGTCGACTATCAAGCCGCTCTTGCAAGTTGGTATCATCAGTTCGACGTCTGTGGACTGAGCGTCTAATTGTTTTGGGGCGCGTTATATATGACAAGGGGTTTACCCCAATACACTCTCTGCTTCTTAGAGTGCATTTCCACTACCCTTGCTTGATAAATGGCGCTAGTGTGTTGTTTCACCGTAATCGCTTACGTGCGAGCGCATCGATCACACTCAAACGAAGATGTGGGAAAGACTTAATTATGAGTCACTACTCCGTCAGTCTCATTCAATAATCGCAACTAGCGTCTCCTACAGATTAACTGCATGGGTTATGAATCTGCGCTGTAATATGTTTGAGAGCTATAACTAAGAAGGCGTCACTTTTAGAGAGGCCTACCGATTAACCTTAACGTGCAATGATCGCAATTTCATTATCATCTAAAATTATCATTTAATTAAGAAAAAGGGTACCGCCATAACTACGAGGTTAATACACAAAATGAGGAGGCTGAGCATTTTGAAAACATATTTCTAATCTTATAAGTTCACTTCAAGATGTAATGTATTTAAATATGTACTTGTACCTGCGATTGGTTTGACTGTTAATTGGTATATTTGTATCGATTTTTCAGCCTGTGAGTTGCTTTGTTAAGAATAACACAAACCCGATCACTGACCTCGAGGAATGCTGGTTCGTATTCCTCGCATACTGTGGATATCCGATGGCTTTTACAATGAAACAAGCTGTTACACTGACGAGAATCATTGAGTAACCATTGAAAACTGAAACACTTAAACCTGAAGACATTTTTCTGTCACCCGCTGTGGGCATATGGCTATTACAATTAAGCTACATTGATTTCAATTCTGACACAAACCTAGCGTGAAAATGTTTTCTTATGGTTTTCAGTATTGTGAAGTTGATTCGCAACGTTTTAAAGAAAACAAGAAATTTATATGTCAATAAAATAACATTTGTATTTTTAAATATTATATAAGATTTGTATTAAAGGGAGCCTCGGAAAAATATTCATGGTCATTGATTTTTATAAACTTTTCACCATGCACTAAATATTCATCTGTAAGTATCTTTACAAGATCTTTAATCAAAGTAGTCATTTTCGTTCTCGAAAATGACTTTTGAAGTTTACGCGTACAGCTCCGAATCACTTGCTGCCGATCTACTGGCAACAACGATCAGGGGCGCTCGTGACGTCAAATGTTGTATACGAGATCAGACGACGCTCCCTACTCCATGGCGTTGTGCGTCGTAGTGATAGTGAGCGTCTGTGGTTTAACCACGAAACACATGTTCTACGAAACCGTCCGATCCGACGTCCGATCAGGCAATACGAAAGTCGACGCAGCTTGTTTGTGGTGCCGCAAAGTCGAAACGGCGTTGCGGCATGCGACCGACTGTCAAGAGATGGTTGCAGTGGTCGGATGACTGCAGCCCATGACGACGCAGATAGCTGGAACATCATCAGAACATCACGTTTTGAGGAGCGGACTATTCAGGAGCAAGGATCCGGTTGCGGGTCCCTCTTCCTTTTCTTGGCTATTCCGGGAGAGGAGCAGAGCCCGCGCACAGCTTTATTTAGCGCTCAAAATGGGAGAGGGAACGGGTGCCTGTACCTTCCACTGCATTGCCAAGAAAAGTTGTAGGAAGTCAGGCAACATGCACTGGTGACGGAACTGGGTGGAGCCAATCGGAACCGTCGCAATGACGCGTCGCAAGCTCGGTCGGAAGCATGTGTCTCGGATAATCGTTTGCGACGAGTCGGAGCAGTGATCGGACGTCGGATCGGACGTCAAATCGGACGTCCGATCGGACGGTTGCGTCGTGCATGTCTTTCGCGCTTCAGCGAATTGTGTCTAGATCATGCTGTTTCCGGCATGAGTTGGAGGGTGGGGGAATTGGTGATTGACTGGGGGTGCAATAACACTACGAAGAAATGCGGCAGAGTGACATCTTATTGGTTTCCGACCGAGATAGTGTCTGCGGCGGAAGTGGGTCCGAGCAGTCCTACGAGAACGCTGGCTCTAGCGTTGGCGTCGTGCTAGAGAACAGTTTACACCTTGCTAGCAAATAATAGCTTCCATGCCAGTCTGCTTCAAAGCGGCATCTGGGTCTACATGTCGGCGGACCGCGAATTCAGCCCCCATGGTAGGCCCCTCCTATACAATGCCGGCGGATCGAATGCGAAGAGCGAATCGTCCGAAACCATGCGGGCACCCTGGCGGCTCCACAGCCCAGTTGCCCGACTGCGAGGCAAAGGTGCCGAACTTTTCCCACGTGGCGGCGACGTCACGCCGGCCACGCGCACATCGAGTGCGCCGACTTGATCAGGGAGATCAGAGGCGGCGCACGGAGAGTCGCTGACTGGACTCAGCCGCCGTTGGTAACAATGTTAACTGTCCTGTCCACGTCCCGTTGAATGTAGTTTCTTGTTGTTGAAATCGTTGGCTCGGTGTTTTTCCTCCGGGTCGGGTATGCAGCAAGGCAAACCGACCACAACCTCTTGCAAACAATCTTAAACATTTACTTCTTGTTGCTTGGCAAAAACAAGCTTGACTAAGACTATTCTTTTTCATGGAAAATCACGACGACAGATCTAACTGCTGCTCACGCTGGGCGAAACAGGCTCAAACTGCCCATTTGCTTATGTTCATGCATCGTCGTGACATCACAAACAAGATGCCGAAGTAGTAAAGCCGCAGGTTAGTTTTGGTTTGGGTTGTGTCATATTTCTACGATTAAATATTATTCAAACACGTTTTCGTGGATATTTACTTTCTGCTCTAGGCCCACTTTTCTTTCGGTCTTTCAGAAAACTATGTTCTAGTTGAAAACGCTAAAATTGACGCTGGAGTATAACAGATGCACGGTGCATTTTAATTTACACATAAGCACAAGAAACGCGGCTAGACGGACACATCAATCTCTTGGCGCATACAAAGTGTCTGTTGAAACGAGGGTAATATGAAATATGTGAAAATACACAAGTGATGCAAATATAATTTGAAATATAAATTCATGTAATATTTGAAGATTAATGACTAGCTGCAATATTCTGCAGAAGTTTGGGCTTAATTAAACATTATTATGAAGCAAAAGAAGTAGCACTTCAAAACGCTTATATTGCATTCGTAGGAACTGCAGGCTCAAACTAATTTCTATTCTGTGTTATGGAAAACACAAATGAAACAAAATCATTACCTAAGACACTCAAGCATAACCGAAACATTTATGATTGATTTATTTTGGTTTAGACAACATATAAAAAGCATGCAATCAATAGGCTAAAGTAAATGGCAGTGAAATAACTTCGCTTATTTTTGCATTATTCTTATAAGCCGTCTGAGTAAGTATAAATTAATTCAAAATGAGCTGACATTTATGCAAAACGTGTCACGCTCGAGTGCAACCAAAAAGTGTTACGCACAGTCCAAGGCAGCATAACGCATACATAGCCTCTATTAGTTAATGCATAACAACCCAAATAAAGGGCTTTCGTTATTATAATTACTCATAAGTAATTCAAATCAGGAACAATTAAATGTAAAAAGCAAGATTTACAAAGTGGCTCAGTGAGAATCGAAACCCGGACCGTGCATCAGCAGCCTGACACCATTTCTCGGCGCCACGAGAGGACGTGGAAAAGAGCTGACACGGCAAGGTCAAGTACGATTCACGGGAGTCTGCGCGAAAGCACGGCGCGCAGCTGGCTCCCATGCGTCGCGAGCCCCCAAGCGGTGCGCTGTCTCCATTGATTTCAGTCGAGTGTAGCACCTCACAACAACGGCGCGCAGCTGGCTTCCTATTCATTTTAGTCAAGCGTTGCACCCTTAGTGATCCCACAACCTCACGGGACAGATGGTAACGCACCAACGGATAGCGCAGCGGGCTTATAGCGTCCCGACTTAGCTCAACAGTCGATAGATCATTAGTGGGCGTGCTAATCGTCGTCCGCTCGCGATTATTTCAGATAATACAAGGAGCTCCTTTCAATCCAAGAGCACTACGGACTGAATGTACCACACGTACTCCGAAACAAGCAGAACCCAAATACTTTACTAGAGCACATACAATTTCACTAATTTGACATTACACAGCGCGCCTTCAACGCATAGCAATGCCTAAGCGGTTTGGAAACCTTTCGTCCAAGAGAACGTATACACATCACGCTGCCGACGCTGTCGCGCGCTTGCGCTCCGCGTGGGGAGAGGGCTGCGCCCAGACACGAGCGAGATATCAAATTCGCCAAGGCAGCAGAAACGACTGTCCTCGCGCTCTCTCCACGGGATTACAGAAGGATATACGGCCGCCTCCACCCTTTCCATTCAGAAGGAAAATCCGCAGGCTCTGCGCGTCCAGCCGTTCCAACTACACAAAACGCTATCGACGCCAAGGCCATTGGATTTTCCAGGGGTAAGATGCATTTCCTAGCAAAGTATTTGCGGAATCCGTGGAAACCTGCCATTAGAGCATACTCTCGCACTACTTCACTCCTATATAAATACTGAGGGTGTCCCCGAAAACAATTTACAAGGTATTTCTGATACCGCAGAAAACAAAACTAAGCATTGCCGAACGCTCGCTCGCCAGTAGCGCTAAAGGTCCGAACCAGGCTCAAAGTTTCAGCACGAACCAGCACGAACCAAAACCTATTAAAAGCTGTCATTTCCTGAATATTTCAACGTGAAAATAGGGCCCATGTTTTTTCTTGTTTTCGGTTTCTGTCGCCATAGCGCATCCATATATTCGAGAGCTCCGTCGGCCGTCAATTTTCCCAATTTATATTTTCAGAAAAATAACTTAGAGCTTATAGAAAAAGAAATTAACGGTTAATGCTGTAATTTTGGCATCTGGTTCTAGACCTCTAGGGCTACATTTGGGTGCAAAATAAGCGCTCGGCGATGCGCAGTTTATTCTTGCGGTGAAAAACATCTTGTAAAATATTTTTCGCTTTTTTGAGGCAGCCATGTGATATTTCGTCCTGATATTATTCTGAAAATGCTCGCTGACCACATGAGCCTGCTGTTTCTGCGACGCATCAAGAACTACCCAAAGCTTCCGCAACCAAGCATAGCAAATCATAACCCCCGTATAATGCACGCACGACACATTATGTGCTGCCCAGGTTTATTAAAATGATCTAAGGCAAGTGAAATATATTTTAATCCACAAGGACAGTAACTAAAATGATCGATTCTGATCGATGATCACAATCAATCATGAAAATCGAAATAATTCGTAGAGGTAATTAATATTTGCACGCACCCTCTAACTGTGATACATCGAAGTCGTCGTGAATCAAAGTTACAATAATGTTCTGATGTCACACCTGTATCATATTGTTTTATATGAATAACACCATCGTGCCATTATGGCAAAATATTAGATCACATATTAACGTCCCTCGTACATATGTAAATAAAATGGATGTACAGTCGTACACTTAAGGAGTATAAGAAATCTCTCTGCAGGAGTGATTCCGGTTTCCTATCTCCGGTATAGTATTCGAGCGTGATATTGGTTTGGTAATATTTCCAGAAATTACGTCTTGCTTGTTTGTTTGTTTGTATATGTTCTTTCATGGAGTGTTATATGTGCCCACTATTAAGGCATCGTCGCTGTTTGTGGGCACATTAAGCAGAATAAATAATTAAAATGTTTCTGGAATAGGCCTTGTGTGCATGAGCTGCCAAATAATGTCTACGTGTAAAAAACTAAATTTAGCAAACTCAGTTTTATGCAGTGAAATCTCTTCAAAAATGTCCCAGATAGAAAGTGCTTGTAAAAAAAATATGTACAAGTTATGCAGTTGAATATGGCCTCTTAAGTGTTATGACTACGAATGTCGACATTTACTCTTTAATTGTACATATTTTGGGGATAGTCTGTCAAAACATTAAATATCCTTTTTCGTTACCCGATACGGCCGGATTAGATATAAGGTCCAGATTTTGAGGGTCACCAAAAGATTAAAAATATTGTCACGAACGGAGGTGACACGAAGACGAGCAGTGAACTCAAAAGTAACGGTTTAATAGGCGAACTTGTGCCAACCAAAAATAATAAACGAACGAAAGAGCGTCGAGGTAGCAGAAAAGCAGGCGGCGATTCGGCGGCGACAACAGAGAGCCCGAGCGAGTCTGACTCGACAAGGTCGCGGGCAGCTGCTTATCTACCGTGCGTCACTATCTCGAAAGTTCGGCGAAGGAAGTTCGAGCGTCGCGCGCTCGGGGCGAGGATGAACTGGCACTTTTGAGAACAACAAAGCAAAGGGAAAGTTACAACTAGTGCGAGAATGAATGGGAATCTTCTAGAAGACCGTGACCGAGCGTTGCTTTCTGGCTCTGCGGGCGGCAATATGATAGCTTAGTGCCAACATTTACTCTCTGTGCAATGTTCTAAATGATCACCTCAAAGGTGTAAAAAAAAGGAATGTATCACCATTCTGCGAATAAACCGTATATTTTACAAGCAGGGTTTTGTTGATTCAGTAAATCTTCATAAATCTTTTAAAAAAGTACCCTTGTACCTGCTCTGTTAAAATCAAAGTCCACGAATTAGGGCTGTAACTTAAAGAAGGAAATCCAAGATTAATGGAAAGAAATAGTTACATACAGCCTTACTTATTGTTTTGACTCTGAACACAGTTTGCATCAAACTTTCCGCAAGGCTGCTTCATTCTTCAGAAGCCGCACTCGTTTATTTATGTTTCGTCTCTTCTTCGAAATCGAACCGGGAGGTTTTAAGGCTCGTGTTTCCTAGAGGTTGAGAAAGCCCGTGACTGCGTCTTGATTCTTCGACATACACGCCCCGAAAAATGACGAGTTTTTACTGACACCGATATATTAAAAACTAAAATGAAATGAAACACCGCATCAGTAGAATAAATAAACCCCGAGAGAACAACCCCAAATTTGAACATAAAAAAACTGAAAAAATGGAATCATTATTACGAACTACCTTTCAGACGTGGTGAATGTTCGAGAACAACATATTTTGTAATCGAACTCCCGGGAATATGATTGGTTGTAAGTACTTTTCAGGGTTACTGATGTAATGTGTCTTTTACACGTTGTTACTATTCTTTGCGCATTGTGCGACCCTTTAAGTGCTCACATTTTGTGTTTTTACAGTTTCCCGAATTTCGATTGGTTGCCTTTCTCTACTTTCTTTAGTTTTTAAAGGTAATGGTGAGAAGATACGCATTAATCGGGATATTTGGTTGGGTAATGCGGCATGAAAAAGCAGCATGCGCTTGCTTAATTTTTTTGTGGACATTACACGTTATTGTCGTGTTCTAATGCAATTGAGAGGATGATTTCCGTCTACTTGTCGTCTTCCTGTTTTTGTCAGTACTGGAATTTAACAAATAGCAATGGCAGAGAGGCCATACTTAGTCGTTTTGTTTGTTCATGTTACTGCTTAATTTTTTGTTATGATATGTAATGATATTAAAAGCTTAAGAAACGTCAATCTTGTTTTTCTACTAGAAAGCGGGGCGATAAAATTCCGTCGAACGCTTTTACTAATCGTTCTTCAGACAAACCTGCTTTATTTTCTTCTCCTGTGTAACCTGTCGTTCCTCGTACGTGCTGCTAGTGAGAACTTGGACGATTTAAAATATGAAAATCTATTCTGAGATAAACAATGGCAACAGAAGTCACAACGTTTCACTTTTTAATTTTCTTTGATGTCGGGAGAGAAAGGGAGCGACGTGAGTGTTACGCATATACGACGATGACGTCCCAGCTTCCGGTCGTTGATTGGCCCAGGAAGAGAGCTGTGAAATAATTGTGTAATTCACGTGCAGGCATGGAAGTGACAATGTCTTTGCTAATTATAAAACATTATTTGAAAGTTGTCTCGAATCCTCTTCGTTGTGCGCACGCTTGCTTGCTCACGGGATCTTGGAGAACTCAAGCAGTTCACATCAGGGTTAGAATGGGCAGCTGTAGCGGCTGCAGCACAACGTGGCATTTGGTATAAACATTGTTAAATCGCTCTTTGCTCGGCGTAGAGCACATAAATAAGCTAGGCTTACTGAATTGAAACCTCATTTGTCGCAATATTTTTATTTATCAAGGCCGCAATTTTGACGTTTAGCGCAGAGTGGGCGCAAATGGCGATTGTTTCGATTTCGAGAATGTGACCTTCCCGAGCTGCGATACGGCGTCGGGATGCGCAGTGCCATATCAGTTTTGCTCGCTAGGGACTGTTTTATAGCACTGTGTGAATACCCGTTGCCAGTCTGAATAGCACTGCGTTATTCGTAACCTTCGTATTGGAAGAGAAAGCCACGACAACCAGTTTCCTTAATGGTGTGAGAACTAAGGATGACATGTCGCGGTATTCGATTCGAACCGGAATTCTCACAGCTCTAATATTTTAACATTTGTAGAAAATGAAAAAGAACAGTTGCTTGAAATTTTAGTTCAAGGGGCCATAAAATCATTTTTTATGTCTCAATCCTTCTTAGCTTTCCTCCTCAACTCAGAAATTGAGCAGCGTTACCAAAACTACAAAGTCTAGAATATAGCGCTAGCAGTTCAAGAGGAGGGAAATGAGAAGCTTCCCTCTTGCTCGTATTTTCGTTTGTGTACCCCGACGTCGCCACTCTCTCCCTAGCAAGATTTGCCCGTGACACAAGATTCTGACAAAAGTTGCTTTCCGCCTTCTAACGCGCGTGACTTCCGCTGTACTGCGCAACTATGCTCCGTTCACCCGAAGATGCGAGTGCTGCGAAAGCTACGTGCTCGTTGGGCCAGCCACGCTCCTTTCTTTTTCCACGTAATGACGCTCCCTCCCACGTACCCACTCTCAGAGAATGGCGTCAGTGGGTGAGAGGGAGGCGGCTGATTGGTCCGGCAAGCGTGTAGCTCCCACCGTACTGTCAGCTTAGAAATAAACGTAGTAGTGTAGTAACTTACCATGGGCCAGCTGAACAAAGATTACACCACACTCACACACACACAAACAAACAACACCTTTCACACTGTTGGACTTGCAACTGTTTAATGCTCGTATTTTCATTTTCTATTTTCGAGCTCAGCCAGCTCAGGTTAAAGCACGCTACATTGTATGGTAACACAAGGCCCGTGTCCAATGCGTGAGCTGGGGCCGTCTGAAGTACTTTGGGTACCGCGGATGTATGACAGTGAAAAGGCGGAAAGCTTTCTAATGAAAGGAGGTACAAAATAGTCCGCTGTGCTTCCAAATTTTCGTACCGAAAGTAGTCGTTTGGCCTTCTAACTTCTTTCTTTTGGCCCACTAAACGATAACCTCTTAGTAGAATTTCAGTCTAAATTCAATTATTCAAGGCCAAAATTCATTTCACGGCCCCCTTAAGTCTTGCGATAACTTGCAGCAATAAATATAAGCAACGAGATGGCTGCCGTGGCGTCACTTCAAAGCCTAACTTATTTGATGGCTCGAGTTCTTCCTAAATATCGTGGTACGCATGTGCTCAAGAACCATTTGAAAATCACAGAAAACCTGTGGCATGAGAAGATCTTTCTAGGCCCCGAACCACGCGTGTATGCTTGCCAAGCAAAACTTCCACATCGCCAATACGTTTTTATTGAGCAGATATCTTTGATGCACATGCAGTAAAATAAATACTTCTGTTCGTTTAATAAAACTTTAAACTCATTGCGAAAACAAAACTTTTCACACGTTAAAATCGTCTTAACGTATCTTTTGAACATCCGAGCGCATTTACTGCTCGGAGACCGAGAATACGGTTCGTACTGCAAGTACTCTTGTCCTGTTTTTTTCTTAGAAATAGTGTATAAATAAATTTTCAAATTCAAATTTCGCAGTTTTTTTTCTTTTTACATATGTTTAAGTTTTTAGAAGCGTTGGAATGAATGTCGTGTATTGCGTATTTAGTGCGATCTACGGCTGTTCTTTCCGGCGCGTTCTCATACATTACTTACAATAGAAAGCCAGGTACGCCATGTTTGAACAGCAAAAGAACTAGTTAGGAATGCTCATTCTTGTTCTTAAACTTATATAATTGACAGGAAGAGCAAAACTTCACAGATTTACAATTTGTGTTGCGTTTTTATAAGATATTAATAAAAAGGAAGGCAGTGGTTTGTGAAACAAATGCGTTTATGCCATTGAGTGGCGTCTTACGACAGTTTTCACTCCAGATCGGAGCAGAATGATCGCATATCAGCCAAATCATGACCTCCTCCACTGATCCACATGAATAATGTTCTAGTGACAATTTTCGGTCCATGTTACTAAAGGTCGTGCAAATTCTATCATGAATTCGCTCGATCACGTTCAAATTTACCGCGCGATTGTGATTGAGCTTGTTACGTGATGGTGACTAGCTTCCTTAGGTCTAATAAATGTTCGTTGTAGTTGTATATAACTTCGTGAGCTTTGATAAGTTAACGCCTCCGTGAACCTTATGAGTTCGTGACGTGGTCACGTGGTAGTGAGTGGCTGTACCAGGAAAGATTTATCTCCTTTGAAGCACACTACAGTGAGAAACTCCACATTTTTAGGAATTGTTGGTTTTTCACAACGCGAAACCAATGGCAATGCACTTACGCTGCACTTGAACCACAACGCTGAAAAAGGAATTGTCGCCTAATATTTTATCGCATACTGGCAAGTAGGTGTTCTTGCTATAAAGCAAAATTAGATACCTGTGACTGCAGAATTATGGTTACCTAAATCAACGACGCCTGCACGCATTACAGTGAAATAAAACGGAAATGCTTGCTTCCCTGACTCAATTTCGATTAATTCTGACCATCGCTCGGAATCTATCATTCTAATTAATGACCTTGTAGAATCAAATAACTCGATTTTATTATGTTCGGCCATGTAGAATGAGACTAGTAACGTTTTGTGTTGTTTCTAAGTTTTAGTTTTATAGCGAGAGTGCGTTTTATTTCTCTTGTTTGTTTTATTGAATTGAAATAATTATGGTATTTGCCACTGCTCATATAATATCCTCAGAAGATTGCTATAATGATAAAAAATGAAAGGAATATACATTGGTGGATCCTTAGGGAAAGCGTTAGCATGTCCATTGGGAAACGCCAGACACGCCAACCTTCAATTTTCTGCTTCGGCTTTCTCTTTTGATTTCTTTATATTTTTCCTGCCTCTTTTCGGGTTTGCTACGGGGTCAGTGTTAGCGTTTCCCAAAGGGGGATACGTGTGGTAATTCCTATGGGTCATGCTAACGCATTCCTTAAGAATCCACCGATGGATGTTCCTTTCATTTTTTCCGGCTTTGGGTGTTTCTTTTGCACATCTCTTTTGGAAGGGTGTTTTGTGACGTATGCTGTGTGTCTTTTTCCGCATCAGACATACGTTTTGCATCGTTTTTAGATACACAAAAATATTTTTTTTTCATATTTTTATTTGCGTATTTCTGGTCTTCTTTGGCGATAACCGGAGCAGCCTCCGTTGCATGTGCGGTCACTTCAGCCTCGCGAACTTCGGGATTGGCTCGCCGAACCCACTCCGCACCAGCCTCTGTCGCACGCAGAACCGCGTCCGCTTGCCGCTTCTACCGCAGCATTCCGGCCAGCCGAGGTAGGCACTGCTTCCGCTCTTCTGTCTCGTTCGCCCGCCTTGCACGCTTGGGCAGCGGCATCCGGTGCCTGGCGCTGCCTTCGCAGTTCACCGGTTTCGGCAGCACGTCTCCTTCGTTCTCAATTCGTCTTCTGCCGCCTGCTTGGACCATCGCTAGGACTTTTTTCATGCTCTATTTTGTACCACAAAACAAGGAATACGCGCTCCGTACATCTGCAAGTTCAGACTTGCCACATCATCCGTGCACGCATTGTCTTCCTCCCCATGACGTTGCCTCCCTGTTGACATTGTCCTTCACTACTCTCCTCCTCTCAGCCATGGCGTGCTTCCTTTTCCACTGTACCGCGTCGATAATAGTTGTTGCAGCATTCTCACGTCACCCCACAGAAACCACAGCGAAGAAACGATCCCAAATCCGGGAGTTTACGATGTAACGTGTGTCAAAAGCATGCCTTGGTCACGAGAGAACAGCAACCAAATGAAGAGGAGCCATCGGCGCCAACGAACCGGGTAGTCTCGGCGGTCGCTAGGCCTCTCCGCTCGACTATGATGGCTGGCGACAGAGATACAGCGTCGCCTTCATTGATTTTGGTGCTGCGTTGCTGACTATATTATTATGTTAGATTGAGACATACACACGTGTTAGCGGAGCCTTATTGGGGAGTCTTAGTTGTGTGTTCGGATACCTCGCATAACAACACCCGATAACGATACGAGGCACGCGCAAAGGCGACTGGGGTGTTGGGATGGGATTTAGCGGAAAGATATACTAAATCTCACTATTATTAAGGTTATGTATGCATCAAGTTGGCGGAGAATTGTCTGGAAACTAGATTTCAGTTTCCCAGCAAAAAATCGAGTTAGATTTTCTGTGCCATAATCCAGTTTATACTAGTTTTTTTCGGTAGGGTAACATTTATACACTCTTTCTTTTATCATAGTCAGTGGTTCATCACAGGTGGTTTGCGCTATTTTATTTGCTAAAGCCGCCTGCTCTTAGTGCTTTGCCAACTGCTTGCAGTTTAAAAACTACGCTGCTTGTTCTGTTCACTGTGCGCCTTGGTGTGACTCTTTAACTCTTGTTGTTTTTATCTTGCTCTTTATTTTTATTGATATTCTTTTGCGTGCTCTCTTTGTCATGTGTTGCTCTGTCGTCCTGGCTGTGTACCTCTAATGCATAAGACATACAGGGTGTAACAAAAAAAATTACAGAGGTTTTTTACCGCAAAAATAAACTAGGCATCGCCGACGCTCATTCTCCGCCCAAAAGTAGCGCTAGAGATCACAACGAGATGCCAAAGTTTCAGCCCGATCCGATATATTAATCAAAAGTTATAAGTGATTTTCTGAAAATTCAATGGGAAAATGGCGGCCGGCGGAGTTTTCGAATACATGGGGCTCTATGGCACCAGAAACCGAAACTGAGCAAAAAATGGGCTCACTTTTCCAATTGAAATATTCAGAAAATCACTTATAACTTTTGATTAAGGCATCGGATTGGGCTGAGACTTTGGTATCTGGTTGTGACCTCTAGCGCTACCTTTGGGCTGAGAATGAGCGTTCGGCGATGCCTAGTTTGTTTTGCGGTGGAAAAACACTGTAAATTTTCTTTTGTGACACGCTGTATATGCTCTGCCATTGCTTTCTTTACCTATTGTAGCGTTATCTTCCATACGACATCTGAAACAAGTCAAATTAATCCTAAAATTCTCGGCTGCTCTGGTTTCTGTGGTTATTTTTTTGTTGCTTTAACTGTGCTTTACGCAAAACACAACATAAATTAATTTGTGCCTTGCAGTACCTACGAACGCAATGTCAGTGTTCCGGTGCGCTTCTTCTCTTGTTTTATCACGATCGTTTATCAAGCACGAACTTTTGTAGATGACAATATTCATTAATCTTCGAATAAAATACGAATTGCTCTTTATTTTTATTCGTTCTATGTAAATGTGTTACATATTTTAGACATGCCAGGTTTAAACATAAAATATATATGCGCCTTAACACTGATCTGTTGAGAGAGGGGTATCTTTAGGTTGAAGTTCCTCAGTATTTATCGGTTACTTATTCTTCAGAGAGTAACAGCTTGCTTCCTTGTAAAAGCCTTCGGATATCCACAGTATGCGAGAAATACAAACCAGCATTCCTCCAGGTCACTGTTGATGTTTGTATTGTTCTTAACAAAGAACTCACAAACTGAAAAGTCCAGAAAATAAATAGTCATGAATAGTCAAACCAATTGCAGGTGCACGCACATATTTAAAAGAAAGTTTTGTTCTCAAGTGAATTGATTCAATTCGAACAATGATTTCAAAATGCACAGCCTGCACATTTTGTATATTAACCTCGTAGTTATATCTCTACCCGTTGCCTTAATGTAAATATTAATAGAGATGATACTGAGATTGCCACCATCGTAAGCAGGAGCTAGTAGAGATATGTATCTAAAACGTTTACCTTATTTAAAGTACTCAAACCTAATTTTAGCTGAGAGCCATATCCTATGAAGTTTTGTACGACTTTGCAAGTTGTGGTGGGTAAATGGGACTAAATATTCAGTTCAGGATAAAGGCTGGTTCAGAGATATTAGTTCGAGTTTGATCGAGTGCTGGCATTCTGGCGCCACCTGTTAGTTAGCCATGGGGCACTTTCCAGTTCAGTGTATATATCTATATTTTTACCCATCATTCGTTTAGCTTGGACTTGAAATAATTCTGACATTATCTTAAGTGTCCTTTTTCCAAGTGAAAATAATTTAAATGAATTTGTTTCATAAATATAGGAAGACTTATACAATAATATAAGAACGTATATAGGCCATACATGCGCAGATATAACTTGTATAACTTTTCATATGTTTATTGCATTAAATGATATATTTTTTCTTACTAAGAGTTCTTATACATAGTGCTATATCTTGCGAATATATAGAAGCATTCAGGCTATTTGCACAGCGTGCTTGTTTTCAATTCGAACAGTTTTCTCTGTGGGGGTGAGAGTTAGACGATTGATATCTTCATCGTGTTTTTATCAGGCTCGGCGGACAATAGCTGAGGCAGTAATTGTGATGTTAAATTTACTAATTAAATAAAATAAATTCGTTAAGATTTATAAATATTAGTTTTAAGGGTCGTGTTGCAAATGCAGTATTGCCAGCAATTACTATTACACCCCAATTCAATTAACATAATTTGCGAAAATTTTGTAGTTTTTTCAAATGTCAATTGAACTAAGTTTTACGTTTCTTATCCGAAATTAAATATTGCGCGCAAAGGAGGGTCGCAAGCCGTGCCCGCAATGACACTTGGAATGGTGACGTATTCGTTTGAAGAGATAACTGCAAAGAACAAGAAGTTTTTTTGTTTTTAAACAGCCTATTGGGACAAGCATGTCACAATATCAAATCTTCCGCGAAAAAAATTTGTTCTAGCAATATTTACGTCATAGGACGTAACTGAGTCGGAGTCACAGCCTTTACACATTTGAAACTCCCGCTCTTTGGACACGCGCAGAGGAGAAGTACGCCCCGCCCCTTGCTCTTGGATTTGCTCTTGATTGACTTGGCTCCGGAGTTGAACGACGTACGCAGCGTCTCTACTCCCAGTGCGTCTTGTGTGGATACCACAGCCTTTTGTAACTTTTGTGTTCTGTGCAACTAGTAACGTTGGTTCTGTGCAAACTGCGCGCAAAATGTACCCTGAATTGAAGTGTCAGCTTCTTGGCCGCTGCGAGCAACTGGGTCTTAGGCCACACGAAGATACGCCGAGGAGGACGGCTGCCAGCAACGAAGACGGCGCACCGCCTGAGCCTCCCGAGCCTTCGGCGCTCTCGGTAGGAAAATCGTAGGGATGACCCCGTGTCTCAGTCGCGAACGTTATGTGCTTCCGGTGGAATCTCGAAGGCCTCCGGAGCGAATGTACGAGACATACCTGGACATGTTTGTCGCCACGCGAACGCCCAATTGCCTCCAACCAAATAGCATTCAGCTTGTCATCTTTCGGGGCAACATGGCTGCTAGAAGACTCGCAGTCGTGATCACTTATCTGGCAGCACTTTACAGAGCAACGGCGTCGCTTTGCAAGAACTACCATTAAAAAAAAACATTTGCACGCGCGAGTTTAAAAAAGAAGGAAAAAAACGCATGCTAGAAAAGCAAAGGCAATGTGTTACGAAAGCAAAAAGAACACCTCAAGAAAACGAATGTAACAAACCACGCATTGAAAGCCGAAACCCCGCGTCGCTTCCTGTCACTAACACCGGCGACAGCTGCTGAACACACACTACTTCACTTCAGGAAGTCTCAGTCAAGCACCTAGGTCAACAGGAAACACTGATCACTTAGGCGAAATGACTAGTCGAGGTAGGCGAGACAGGCGGGAGCAGAGACATCGGCGGCCATGAAATAATGGCGAAGCTTTGTTTGTTCAGGTATGAATCCAAACGGAAGGGCCGATCTTGTAAACCTTTTGTAAAGAATAACTCTCCTTACATGGGTTATTCTTTAAAGGAGTTATGCAACGATTTTAACGTTGAAAGAATTGGCGTTTTCTACTTTTGACATTGTTCACCTTGTCACAAAGGACAGAAAACACACCTCCTTCCTTCGAAATGTTGCGATTCCGCCGCGTAATCGCGAGGCAAAAATTAGAATATTCCTCGACCTGCAGCCGCTAGCGGCGGCCATGAGAAACACGCGGCATGACGTCAATGGGGAATCTTGTAGAAAGATAGCAAGTTGTGCGAATACCTGCTCTATAAAAGGTAACTTTTCTATAAATCTTGTCGTTCCAACATAAATATAAATGCGTCAAAAACCTGGTATCATCGACAAAACTTTTATTATACGGAGTTTCAGTGGCGCCATCTATCCTAGGTCCACAAAACCGTCAGCAGCGGAACAGCCGCCAGAAGCCGGAGGGAGAGGGGAACAGGGCCGGACGGGTATGGCCGGACCCGGATGAGACTTTCCTCCTTTCTTGGCTGCGCCCGCCAGCACGTGGTCACGCGGTCGCGAGCGGATGAGTTCTCGCCGCTCACTGATGGCTCTAAAGAGAGAGCTTCACCGGAACCCCGCGCCTTCCCCATTGACGTCACAGCGCACGTGACTCGGAAGTTAGTGAAGGAGTTGAGAGGCGCCGAAAACCTCAATCTTTGTCCATTTTTAAAATAAAAACTAGGACATGCAGGCGAAAGCGGTTTTTTCTTCTTTACTTCAGAAATGTCGAGACACCAACTCCCACATTAGTTAAGCAAAGCACTGAAACTGTTGCACAGCTCCATTAAACATAAAAATATGCGGCTCAAAAGGAAATTACAACATATAACGAAGGTTTAACAACCAAGATCTAAGCTGTCAATCATTCTCTCAGCCAATGAGAAGAGTTGCTATCGCACGTCCCTCCGTGACGTATAACAGCCACTCCGTGACGCATAATACCAACTTTCTGGCGCGCGATGTTAAAACGGAAGAAATAGCCGCTCACTAAATCAGTCTCGCGCAATAAATATTGCTGTAAAAATGTTTTTCCTCCGTGAAAAATTTGTTTTGTGACATGCTTGTCCCAATCAGGTTGTTAAAAACACTTTTTTCTTTGCAGTTACCCTTTAATAATGTCGTCATGATCTCGACAGCGTGTTCTTGGTGCGCCGACGACACAAGTGACGACGTGGCTGAAATGACTATTAACGACGTGCGCCACCAAAAGCGTCGCTCTGGCCGAAATTCGCGATTTGCCAAACCATTGCTTTCTGGACACTGACAATGCCTGCCCAATCGCCGGTTCACGGCGAGGCAAATCCTGCCAATCACAGCGAGGCGAACCCTGGTCGTGACGTCACGAACGGAAACCGTAAAGAGGGCGCCACCGACGCATCTCGGCGCTAATAGCTGCGTTTCCGTCAATGCTACGATACCGCATCGAGTTGAGAGGAACTAATCACACGCGCACAGTCGCTCTGCTTCTGCCTCTTCTACCCAATCATAATCGCCATATATCAATTCGAAGCGATACGATCGCACCCACGTACGCTTGGCTTATGTCACTCTTTTAAGCATTTTAGTGGGCGGGGCTTACGGCGCTCTTTGTGGGCGTGCTGTTTAAATCAAGCTTAAAAAACGTAAACAATTTATAAATTAATATTGAAAACAATATTATATGTTCCCCATTTTTTTCAATTGGACTAGCCTCCAACAGCAATTGACGTCAATACTGCAATCTCTACATGACCCCATTATAATGAACAATAAAAACTAACTAACTGGCTAATTAGAAAAAAAACTACCATGATGATATCTTCTAATCTAATATCCACAGAGTCTGATAAATACATGGTGAAGACGGCACTTGCCTAGGACTCTACCCTCTATTTTAAAGGAATATGTTCGAATTAAAGTCGAACAACATGTATAAACAGGATAACTGGGCGAGTTGGTATGGATTCATAATGGAACAGCGCGAATTTTTGCAAGGACAGAGGAAGGAACTGGACAGGACGAGCGCTGACTAACAACTGAAAGGTTTATTCTCAGGAAACCACGAAGAAAACATATGACAACACGACTCTCTAATCACGATGGAAATGCGCATGCGCCTCACAAAATTGGGTGCTATCTGTTACACAATGTTATATGCGTCATCCCCGATCTAAAAATTCGACCTCACTGTCCAGCAAATTCAAAGAAGCCTGACTCACGCAGGCTGGCCCCTCCTTCTTTATTCTATGAGCTTCAACAATCTCCCGAGCTTTTTGGTCCCTGTGTTTATACAAAACAATGGCTTTGTCAAGTAACGGTGTACAGGCGCAGTCCCTGCAGTGTAACGCCAAGTGGGAGCTTGCTGTTCCTGTTAAAGAACTACGGTGTTCCCGCAGGCGAATGTTGAGGCACCGCCCCGTTTGTCCGATGTATACCTTCCCGCAGGTGAAGGGTATCTTGTATACTACACCCAAGGTGCATGGCACGAACTCGATGCGGTGTTTTATGCCGCACGGGCTCTCCCCTGTTTTTCTACCTTGTTAACGCGCTTTTCCACTGCAGAGCAAATACTGCTTAGCTTGTTACGTGCTGAGAACACCACATCTACCCCGAACTTCGAGGCTGCTCTTTTAAAGCCGTGTGACATGTGGTGCACATAAGGGATGACTGTGACCTGCTTTTTTACTTTTTTTGTTACTCTTCCCCGCGCCTCACCCTTAATGCTTTTCACTATTGCTTCCGCCGCCGAGGCGATTACCGATTCCGGGAAACCGGCGTCTTCTAGTCTGCCTACCTGGGCGGCAAGGCTTTCTCCCACTCTGTGGTAGCAAGACTTTGTTACCGCGGACAGAATACATGATTTAGCAATGCCTCTTTTGACGAGCTTCGAATGTCCCGATCTAAAATCAAGGAGATTCTTGGTGGTCCTGGGATGATGCCACCAACAAACGTGGCTCTGGCTCACATCCACGCTGAGATCCAAAAACTGGATTGTCTGGTCTTTTGGGGTTTCAAAAGTGAACCTCAGGCCCAAACCCTGCTCCTTGAACGTTTTTAGCGCGAAATCAAGGGTCCGACTAAAGTTACCTTTGTCGACGAAAACCAAATAATCGTCGACATACCTAAAAATCTTTTTAGCGGGGGCCTTCAACAGACCGTCAAGTGTCCTGTCAACCTTTGCAAGGAAGATGTTACTCAGTACAGGTGCTACCCTGGACCCTATGCACACCCCAGACTTTTGCACATACACCTTGTCATGCCACCCGATAAAGGTGGCCCTCAAATAAAATGACAACACTTCTAGAAATCCTTCGACCGGAATCCCGCATTGGGACCTAAACGCAACTTCATCATTGAGGTCCGTAATGCACTCTTTTACGCAAAGCATGAGGTCATCATGGGGCATTGAGTAATAAAGATCTTCAACGTCTATGCTAAACGCTGTACATCCCACAGGGTTACTATCCGTGAGGTAGGAAATGACGGCATTTGAGCTAGGGATCCACGATAAGGGTCCCTAGCATTAAGGGTGAGGAGCGGGGAAGAGTAACAAAAAAAGTAAAAAAGCAAGTCACAGTAATCCCTTATGTGCACCACATGTCACACGGCTTTAAAGAGCAGCCTCGAAGTTCGGGGTAGATGTGGTGTTCTCAGCACGTAACAAGCTAAGCAGTATTTGCTCTGCAGTGGAAAAGCGCGTTAACAAGGTAGAAAAACAGGGAGAGCCCGTGCGGCATAAAACACCGCATCGAGTTCGTGCCATGCACCTTGGGTGTAGTATACAAGATACCCTTCACCTGCGGGAAGGTCACTACATCGGACAAACGGGGCGGTGCCTCAACATTCGCCTGCGGGAACACCGTAGTTCTTTAACAGGAACAGCAAGCTCCCACCTGGCGTTACACTGCAGGGACTGCGCCTGTACACCGTTAATTGACAAAGCCATTGTTTTGTATAAACACAGGGACCAAAAGCTCGGGAGATTGTTGAAGCTCATAGAATGAAGAAGGAGGGCCAGCCTGCGTGAGTCAGGCTTCTTTGAATTTGCTGGACAGTGAGGTAGAATTTTTAGATCGGGGATGACGCATATGACACTGTGTAACAGATAGCACCCAATTTTGTGAGGCGCATGCGCATTTCCACCGTGATTAGAGAGTCGTGTTGTCATATGTTTTCTTCGTTGTTTCCTGAGAATAAACCTTTCAGTTGTTAGTCAGCGCTCGTCCTGTCCAGTTTCTTCCTCTGTCCTTGCGAGCAATTCGCGCCGTTCCATTATGAACATGTATAAGGTCGGAAAACTTTGCCAAGACTTCCCGAGAGATGAAGCCAGTGTGCCAGTGTGCTCTCTCGTTGTAAGACGTTACAAGTATGTACACCGCACTCGATCACACTCAAACACAGATATTTGAGTCAGCGTTTAAAACTGCGAAGTTTGCGAATGGGTAAAGTAAGTCTTCGTATAACTTTGCTGTATCTGTTCGGGACACTGCAACATTAGACACGTGATTTGCACCACTTCCTAATCACATCGAGTTTATGTAATTATTATACGTACTAGGAGCCAAGTTTTTGTTCGTGTCAACTTTCTTCAATATGTAGCAGTTTTTGAAATTGGACAACAAAACCCGCCGCCGACCTAATGAAAAGAAAAAGGAAATGCGAAAATGATTTGTAAAGTCAACATATCAGAACTTATATAAATTAGCTATTATAATATTTGTGTTCTATGCATGCTTAGAAAGTCGAAGTTCAGTCTGTTTCAACAGCTACTTGCCTCTCATCAATAGATGAGATTTAGCCAGTGCAGTACAACCGCTCGACTGGGGTATTTGAGGCGCATTATGCAGTGGTAATACGAAACCCCTAACATAAGACCCTTATAAGGCGTAAGTTAATTTAAAATACGTGACATTATATGTTATCATACGCATATTGGACTGATCGATATAACTTTCTTTTACTACGGGAGTTATGGTAAATTTTATCCCAGCAGCTATAGGCGGAGCGTTAAGAACAGGGCATAAAGTATACTGAAAACACGCAAAAATCATTTAGCGGTTTGAGTGAATTGTTTGTCGTCTATTCGCAGAAACTATTTGGCTAGTAGCGTTAGCTGCGTTCTCAACTGATTGGAAACGAAGTATAAACCCCGTTTGGCATTGCCTTAGTAAAGAGTCTGCAGGCTGAATCTACACTAACACAATATGTTAGTGAAGACGTTGTCTAGATGGTCGATGTTGATGTCTTTTGGCAGGCAAGAATGCTGCCATAAAATTAATTAGCGTTGTTGTATCACTAATAACACATATAAAACGTGTTTCTCACTTTCTGTCAGCTCGAGGGTACAGTTAAGTGCGACAAATAGTACGTGGCGGCCAAGACCAGTTAATTACGAAGCACTGATAGCGTTTTGGTTCCGAAATCCGACTTTCTCTAAGTTTTAATCGTTTTCGGTGATTCACCATTCGCAGAACTCTTTTCATAACGGGCATTGATTAGGAATTAGAGGTATACGCTAAAGAAGGCAGGCGGGATTTTTTCATGAAAAGTTCGTGTTATATGTGAGACATCAATAGTGACTGATGGGCCAGTTGGTACATGACTTATTTTGACAAAATGCGCCGCAAGACAGAGTTGGTGTTGTATTACCTACTCTGTCCCTGTCTTGGGGCGCATTTTGTCAAAATAAATATATGTGAGACTTTACAGCAGTAAAATAATATTGCCTTCAAATTTGTTTTGGCGGTTCAAGGTGGAATTTTGAACTTTTTTACATGTAAGATTACTTTTAACAAGGGACATACAATTCGTCTTACCTAAGATTATCATATTTTGCCACGTAGCTAGAACAGTAAGCAACAATGCAAAATAGTACAATGCCCCTTAAGAACATCTACACGAAAACCTATGGTAGATGGTTACCATATTGATCCGGAAGATGGATTTGGGTTGGAGAAATTGCATTCATATCGGAATAAAAGTGGGGTACTCCGTATACGCTTCCGCTAGAAAAATAAAAAAACGAGGGACATATCGTGAATGTAACGAAGAAACAAAACTGAGACCGTGGGAACGCGTAATTAGAGTTGCATTATCTTTGAAGGATTAGTATTCGTTTTGGCGTTTCCTAATATGAGCGACCTAATTCTATGTCAGAGCAGTTTTGTTGTTGGTGACAGTTGGTACTGCGTTAAAGTTACAGGAATCTGAGTCAAATCTTAAGTTCTTGCGTAAATATTTAAAAATTTTAAAGTATTATTACACTAATTATCGCTGTAATACCCTGGTCTCACGAGAGCGACAACCAAGAAACAACCAACACCGACCAGCTTCAAGCACGTGCTACATGCACGAAAAGGAATCTCCTGGCAGACTTACAATCACTCCTGCTTACTTCACGAGCAAGCAGAAATTGCAAGACTGCCAAATATATACCTTCGAGTGTATGCCGCACGTGACCGAGGCTTGTCAGTGTCGGTTGTTTTTGTTTGTCACTAGTAGGAAAAAGTTATAAGTAGTAATGTTTTGCTTTAATCAGTATCGTACCTTGATACATGTACCACGAAGCAAGTGTAGTTTGATGCTGACGTGGAAAACATTAAAATAGGGGTGTGAAATTAACTATTTAAGCTACCAATTAATTCGTTATTGCCTTTACTGCCATCTTTATTTTAAACTGATTAATTGGTCAAAGTTGCACCTTTTATGAAACGGTCACGGACATCTCTTTTGTCGTTGCCAAGCTCTTCATTAAAAACTTAATCCCGGAATGATCTGTCTCTCACTGCCAACATGCAGTGAAACAGTGCAAGTAAACTCGTCTACAAGCTATGGTATACTGGCAGCATAGCTTCTTACAAGAGAAATTATCTTCTTAGCCTTTCCGTTCCGGTTTTCACGCTACAACTTATGTGGAGGACGTGATCACGAAACTATCGGCGCTGCTTTACTTAAAGTTTTCTCTTTTTACAAGTTAAGGAAATAAATAGGTATAGATAGCACTACTTTTGTCAACATCCTATTAAATTTAAACCAATGAATGTATACAAATCAATGAAATAGATGTCTTTGTTGGTAAATCTAAATATTGAATCGCCAATGCTAGAGGAATCTTAGGAATTGTCCGAAGCTGCAAATATTAATTTACATTTTTATAGTCATGATTTTGTACTACTTTAACATTTTTACTGACTTAAGGGTTTAGATAATTAAGCAAAGGTCACCGTAATCGGGTGATCATTCTAAATTTGTATGCAAGTATTTTTGTAGACGTTGAACTATTTTTCCTACTTACAGGGCGCCTAAAAATGTAGTTATGAAAGCCCATAATGTTTTCCAAGATTTCCGCGTGCATAACCGAGAACGAACGCTTCTCCGTACATCTAAAATATTCGTGTTTTTTTTTCTACCATCAAGTCTAAAATATAAGCAAGCCAGAATAACTTTGCCTAGTCATTCTCGTGTTAGTTCAGTCCCGAAAATTCAAGGCCGAATATTCGAGAAGGCGAGGGTAGTAGATAAGAAGACGAGCGCGGCTTTGCCGACTCACACCAAATCCCCGACGACGAGATGCATTCAGTCTCGCGCTATTCAGCAACCACGCCGATACAACGTCGCTCGCTACTGTCACCGTCGACGCTCGATGCTGCTTTCTTGACTTTTTCTAAAATTTATTTTTAGCAGAAGTTTGCTGAATAAACTTGTATTCTCAGTTCAATATTCATCTCCTCGTCGCCTTCATCCATGTCGTTTCTGGCGGAAATGTGGGGTGCAGCCCATGCAGCGCACCCGTACGAGTGCCCGCAGTGTTTGCTCTCTCCTCGGCGAAGAAGGATTTAAGAGCAGGAAGCCGACGAACGAGCAAGCCACCGCACTCAAGGCAAGTCCCCGGAGCTTGGTTCCCTGCCAGCCAAGAGCAAGACCAAGCAGTCGACGAGACCAAACATGACCACCCCACCCATCGTCGTCCTACCCGTCGTTGCACGTACGCTAGCGTCCTGCCACGGTGAGCTTTTTAAGACGTCGAGGACTGGCTACAGCAGTACCAGCGAGTGGCCCAGCACAACCGATGGACGGAAAAACAGCGCCGGCAGAATTGGTACTTCGCGCTCAAATGAACGACCAGGCACTGGTTTAAACATCACTAGACCTTCTTAACTTTTTGGACTGCCTGCAAAAGTGGGTTATAACGGACGTTCACCAGCATACATTGACGGGAGAGGAACGAGGACCTTCTTCACCAGGGGTCCTAACGAAACCGTCACAAGCTTCGTTGGAGACGTCTTCAGACTGAGCGTCCGTGGCGACCCTTAGGCAACTTACAAAAAGAAGCTGCAAATCCTTATGTGTGGGGTGAAAAGCGACATTTTCTCTGACCTCGTCCACAACCCTCCAACGACAGTCGATGGGTTTGTTGCCAAAGCAAAAAACATGACCGGGCGTTAACGGCCCGAGCTTGCCACTATTATCGGCTCAACGACGTCTCAACTGCGGCATTGGACCGCTCCAAGTTCAACACCGGCAGCGATGAGCTTCGCGAGATAATCCGCAACGTTGTTCGCGGGGAACTCAAGAAATTGCTGCCTGCCGCCGACTCCCCGGCTTTGCTGTCCATCGCCAAAGTCGTACGAGAAGAGTTGCAGAGAGACATCGAAACACAGGCTCCTGTCATTCCGGCACCGTTCAAGGAACCCACGCTGACCCACGCCTCAATGACCCGATGGCCACCGCCGGCTGCACACCCATTCCAGGTGCCACCTCAGCGGTAGGCTAGAGCGACCCAATATGGCCGACGCAGGACGAACGGGCTTTGTACGTCCGTCCACAACAACCTGTAGCGACGAAGACCGACGTACGGAGAACGGCCGACCAACGCCCCATTTGCTCTCACTGCGGAGAAGCCGGCCACCTTTAGCGCTAGTGCAACTTCCGCCAGATGGGCCTACGAGGGTACGCGCGGAGCGACCCTCGGTCCCGCCTTGGTGAGCCGCCTCGAGACACCGAGGAGCACCTGTGCCGATCGCAGTCTCAGATGCCTGCTGAACCGCGAGATTCATCATGACCATTGTCGACTCTTCATCGGTCCCGCCGACAAAGCCTGTCCCCCTTGCTTCGCTGGGAAAACTAAGAGCGGCAACCCCGGAAGGCAGGATTGCGGTTCGCAGACGAAGCAAAGATCATCTAAAAATTTCGGAGGGCGCCCCCTCTAACGAGGATACTCCAAAGAAGGACGCCTCTAGCAACGGTACTGAACAACCTCAACGTAGTTATCGACGGCCGTGATGCGACTGCGCTCAACCCCGGAGCAGACTACTCGCTTCTCAGTGGGATGCTCTCTCGCTGCCTTCGAAACGTTATGACGCCGTGGGATGGCCGAACAAGGTTATTGGCCGCCCATGGGGACTTGAACTACGAGGTGCTCTCCGACGGAACCCGACCGTAAGGGCACCGTCAGCCGCAGCCCGAAGTGATGCGCGTCGCTTGTTTCAAGCCGCACCATGCTTGATTGGACTAATGACTATTTATGGTTCAGACGGCCCCGTAGTTTACAGTTTGCCGTTTTTGGTTTAGTTTTGTGTTAATTTGTTGAAGCGTGTATCGGTGCGATGTACTTTTAAAGAGGGGAGTAATGCGGTGTGCATAGCCGAGATGGAATGCTCCTTCGTAGATCTAGAAGATTCGTGTTTTTTCTTGCCCTCGAGTGTAAAGATAAGAAGGCCAGAATGACGTTGCCTAGTCATTCCCGCCCTACTTAACTCCCGAACATTCTAGGCCGAATTTTTTAGAAGCCGAGTGTAGGAGATAATGCGTCGAGAGCGGCTTTGCCGACTCACACCGATTCCCGACGACGAGGTATATTTAATTTCGCGCTAGCTAGGTGTCACGCCGACACACAGTCGCTTGCTGCTGCCGCGGTCAAAGCTCGTTCCTGATTTCTCGACATTTGTTCTTACTTTCTTTTCTGGCAATTCATCACCGATTTAACTTTTATTTGCAGTTCACTATTTAACGTCTCGTAGCCTTCACCTGCGACAATATCACGTTCGTACTAACTTCTAATTACGTTGAATATTAAAACAAAACAAAAACTATGCGTGCAATTTTTTCTTGCATTTCTCTCAGTTGCGCGCAATGATACAAAACAACTAAGCTGTCCCAAGTCACAACTTGATATTTAGAAATAAAATAATCTATCTTAAAGATTTTTGATGTCGACTGGTACGCCGAAAATACTATGAGTTAAAGAAAAACTTGAGCGCGTAGTTGCGGCTAAGTGAAACTAACCATGGTACTCCCAGAGTCTTCACCTTCATCTCATTCAATTTAGTCCTTTAGTTTTAATGCTCAATTTTATTGTTTTTGTAAGAATATTTACATTCTTGTATTAAAAATAAAAAGTTCATTAAGTGTGTCTTTATAGCATATTCTTGTGCGTCGCCCCGAAAAAACACTTATTTTACATTGTGTAAGTTCTTAAGTGGTGCCTAATTACAAAACAGACTATAGTCATACTTTCGGCCAGACATTATCATTTGGAGCACCAACTCTGCCATATCAGGCATTATCTTATAAATTTGTATTCCACATAGTCTTGTCTCTCTTTCTTTCGTATGTTGAAGCGTATACGTTTGCCTCTGGAATCTGGTACAAAACCTGAAATATCAAATATTGCATTATTTAAAAACGTAAATGAACTATTTACAAATATTTGGAATCAGTGCTGATTGGATTAGGAATCTTTCATGTTGCAATCCAACACACTACCTATTTGAAGTAAAGCAAAAAAATGTAACCTAACACGATTTTTTGAGATTTGTTTATTTTTTAATATATCCACGATTGTGACCGGATGCTTGGTTGTACCTCGGTAATATAGTTAGAGAGTTTATTAATTGGATTACATTATACTGACGCATGCGTGGCAGAAGTTTACAATGCAAGTAACTGCTACGGACGAGCGATGTTCTAACCCCCTCGGCCCAGATTTTTTTTTTTAATTTTGTGCTTTTCTGGAATGTTTAATATCATACTCGTCTGTTATGGAGTATGTTTTTCTGAACATTCCAGAATGAACTGCTTGCTTAAAAGTAACGGTGAAGACGCTACCTCGGGTGAGTTCCCCTCTGTCGC
>JAZHYW010002700.1:0-29548 GCA_037355805.1 Ixodes ricinus
AGCCATCATTGGCTCCAACGTTGGGCCATCGTTCAACCAATGTTCCAGCCATCATTGGCACCAACGTTGGACCATCGTTCAACCAATGTTCCAGCCATCATTGGCACCAACGTTGGGCCATCGTTCAACCAATGTTCCAGCCATCATTGGCACCAATGTAAAGCCATCCTTTAACCAACTTTCCAGCCATCATTGGCACCATTGTTGGGCCATCGTTAAACCAATATTTCAGCCATCATTGGCATTCACACTATGTCATTGGCTATGCCAATTTTGGCTTTCACACTAATTCAATGGCTATGCCATCATTGGCATACAAGTTCATTCATTGAATAGGCCGTTATTGGCAGTCAAGCTAATTCATTGGCATGTCCCAATGTTAATGCCACATCTTTAATGCTGGCTATGCAATGATGGCAATGCGTTTAAATCCTGGTTATTCCAACATTGGGTTTTAAGAACCCCTGGCCTTTTTTGTATTAGTAGCCCACTGCAAAAAAAGCATTCTGGGCACAAATGGCAAGGTCCTCCTGTGCTTTGTCTATGCACTATTTTATCTGGCGAGCAAATGACTAATTCAAGATCAATTAATACTTTTTTCGGAACTTTTATTGAAAGGGGCTAAGGAGGAGGCTCAGCGGGGAGCCTACGCCTGGTCCTGGGGAGGGTCCTGGGGAGGGTCCTGGGGTGAGTCCTGGGGCTGGGGAGCCATTACGGCTTCCTGCCGCCTCTTCCTGCCGCCTCCGCTGTCGCAAGACCCTGGCAGCCACTTGAGCACCATTTTTTAAGCTGCCGATTCTTCAATTTTTAGTTTCGCACTGATGGCATCTACGAAAAGATCCAAAGGTCGAAGATCAACGCTTTCAAACCCACATTGGTCTTAGTAAAGCATACTCCCAAGCAGCTCGTTGTGAATGGGCCAAGGCTCTACATAAGTTCACTTGTTTCTGTAGCATCGCAATGTTCTGAAGAGCTTGGCTCACAATAGACTAAAAGTTCTTCCGCAACCTCAACCAAGTCGTCGTGAAGTCAAGGATGACTGGCCACCATTAGCTCTTTCTGAACTATCTAACTGAATAGATCATGCACAAGCAAATGAACAGACGCGATCAAGCCACGAAAGGCTGGGCTGGCTCACTTGCTCTAGCAGAAGCCTAGCCGCGGCATCCCTCCGCTGACAAATGCTTGCTGAAATGAATCGCTCTCGAGCTAGCATCTGGCACCCATGCGAATTATTCGTTAACCCTGAATGGGTATCGTCTGGAAGGTTGGATATCTCAAACTTATCTGAAACGTCCCGAACTGAATTAACCTATTTAATACATGAAGGAAACGCGTAAAGAAAAAGTACTCGCACATGAGTTTGTAACAGGCAGCAAAACAGACACAAAATATTCTCTTCAAATCTCCTAGAAGTTTATTACACACAGCATGTTTTGTAGAGAAGTACAAACGTGCAAGTGATCTGCGAAATGTAAGGAGGTACTGCTAAGCTTTTATACAGCTGAAAAGACTGCAAAGCAAACAGAACCGGGGTAATTCTAGGCCATATTGTCTGTTCTCCCGGCAGCTGGAAAAATATTTTCCCCAAAATTCTTCTGACAGACGCCTCTCATTGGCGGTGGCAATCAGTTCATCGAATGACGTTTCATTGACAGATCGTTTTATTGACACGCTGTTTCATCAGCAGATTGTTTTACAAAATAATATGATTAGCTTTTTTCGTTTTTTCTGGTAACAAGTTACCCCAAAATGTCGCCGCAAATGGCATGTAGGGTGGGACGCGTGGGTTAACATTCTTGTAATGAGCTATTCGCAGAACGTCGCCGCGAAGCTGCGTGGACGGGTCTGCCGGCCGGTGACACACCCGCGAAAAAAGGAAGTGGATATTCTGCCGGCAGCCGGCACAATAGCCCGGGGAAAGAAATGCCGGCAGTTGCCCCCTATTGGGTCTCGTATAAAACGAATTGTGAAAACAACTATTTGAAGCTGTAGAGTAACTCCCTGGTAAGGTGTCCGTCTCTTATGCGGCGGGACCCTGGTTTAATCGTCAGTGTGGGATTACTTTTTTTTTCTAGGCATTTGGCGATACCGACGGCATTTCTTTTTTACGATTAACGCTGAAAAAAAATAATGTTGTCAACGAAACTTCGTTGAATAAAATGGTATGAGACTCCCATTCGGCGGGTGAATGGAGGACAGCGAGGCTTGGGCCGCCGGCGTGCCGCTGGGAAGCGGCGTGTACAGGTGGGACAATTGGGTTAATATTTTTCTAATGAGCAGCCACAGACTGTGATACACGCGCCGTCCGAAACTGGCGGAATTTGTTTTCCCCGGCCTATGTCCTCCATTCACCTCCGGGAAGGGCGCAGTCCCATACCATTTAATTCAGCGAAGTTTCGTCCACAACATTCGATTTTTTTTAGTGTTAATCATAAAAAAACATGTTGTAAATATCGTCAAATGCTTAAAAAATGTTTGAGAAAAAAAATAAGCCCACACTGGTGGATTGAATTAGGATCCCGCTGTATATGAGGCAGACACCTTACCACTTCCGCGAAAAGATTTCCCCGCAGCGTGCGATTCGCGTAGCGAGTGTCGGTGATATGTTAGTGTCGACGAAACGTGTCCATTAAACGTGTGTCCATGAAAAGTTGTCTATGAAACGTGTTTCCACGAACAGCCGGGAGAAGAAGAAAGTCAGTATTCTACAGGGAGTTGCATGATTTCAGGCAGCTAATGGGAGGCGACTCTCCGTAGAATTTCGGAAAAATTGTTGTCCCGGCTGCCGGGAGAATAGACACTGCCTAATTCTATAGATAATCTGGAAAAGTACCCGTAGAACAGCGGTCACTCGTTGCCAACAAGCAGGTTGCCGTGCACTTACCAAAAAATTAGCGGACTTGAAAGATGTATTCCGAGATATTTGTCGATATGGGCACTGGAGAACAACCACGTACACACACAAACGAGATGGTAGGGCTCCGTGAAGATTCAACACGATGCGGTACAAGCTGTCATTTGCCGAACCAAACCACATCACGAGAATTTCTGTGACTTCTTCGAAGAAATCGCTTGTTGCCGATATACGCGTAGGACTTTTCAAACACTGAGCCACACAGGCCGCAGCTAAAAGTTCAGTCAGGGCCAGGGAAAGGAATGCTCGTAGGGGGAAGCAGATGGGTTGCTGGAGAGGTGAGGAGGAAACATTCCCCTCCCTCCAGCATTTCGCGTGCATCCTGCTTCTTCAAGGTCCCCAGGAGGGTGCGTCTACAGAAGGCTTATCTTCGAGGGTCATCCGAACAATGAACACAGCGAGAGGCTTTGTCAGTGGATACTTTTGTGAGTTCGTCCCAAAGTAGATAATGCAGTGGATGCTATGTGAGTGGTCTACCAAGCAGTGTCCTTCAGGCAGGTGCCGTGCTCTGCCTTGTGACCCGCTTGGAGACTATAGTCACGTGACCGTAACCGGAGACACGCTTGGCCTAAGATACGCATAGCGTCTACTCTGCTGTCAATACCGAGTGAACAGGACAGCAGCACGAGGGCTACTCGGCGACAACTTTTCTTGACAATGCAGTGGAAGATACAGACCCGCGATCCCTCTCCCATTTTGAGCGCTGAATAAAGCTGTGCGCGGGCTCTTCTCCTTTCCACTGCATTGCCAAGAAAAGTTCTAGGAACTGCCCTTCCCAAATGTTAACCGAAAACGGGAGGTATGAAGATGCTATGTTTTACGCCGTAAAACCCACACTCTAAACTAAAATGCAAAAATAACCGCGTCTTCTTTCTGCGCACGATGTCCCCAAATAAACTGAAATTACAAAGAAAAAAATATTACTCAGAAGTAAGCTGTGCCGTATATTTCGCAGCACGCTAATAACAGATTTTTTGTTTCGCGAGGGTTGTGTACATGTAACAAAAACTGTACCATTTCTTAAACCATGTAATCATAAATGCAACACAGATGCAGAGATCCCCAAAGCCGAAGTTAAAAAAAAAAACGCGAATCTAACAAAACGATGACAACATATGGAGAGGTTCTAGGCTCGAAAGTGCTAACGACTTATCATATCGCAGAATAATAAAAAAAGAAAAATATCAGCAATAGCGTCTGCATATTTGAGGAATTTGCAGAACAGTGACCCAGGCAGCACACCAATGTTGGACCTACATTGGGCCAACAATGGCAAACACTGGCTCCAGAGGTTGGTCCAACATTGGCATTCTGGCCAAGCGCAACTTCTTCCAATGTTGGCCCAGCCATTGGCACCAACGTTGGACCATCGTTCAACCAATGTTCCAGCCATCATTGGCACCAACGTTGGGCCATCGTTCAACCAATGTTCTAGCCATCATTGGCACCAACGTTGGACCATCGTTCAACCAATGTTCCAGCCATCATTGGCACCAATGTTGGGCCATCGTTCAACCAATGTTCCAGCCATCATTGGCACCATTGTTGGGCCATCGTTAAACCAATATTTCAGCCATCATTGGCATCCCCACTATGTCATTAGCTATGCCAATTTTGGCTTTCACACTAATTCAATGGCTATGCTATCATTGGTATAAAAGTTCATTCATTGAATAGGCCGTTATTGGCAGTCAAGCTAATTCACTGGCATGTCCCAATGCCACATATTTAATGCTGGCTATGCAATGATGGCAATGCGTTTAAATCCTGGTTATTCCAACATTGGGTTTTAAAAACCCTGGCCTGTTGTGTATTAGTAGCCCACTGCAAATAAGCATTCTGGGCACAAATGGCAAGGTCCCCCTATGCTTTGTCTCTGCACTATTTCATCTGGCGTGCAAATGACTAATTCAAGATCAATTAATACTTTTTTCGGAACTTTTATTCAAACGGGCTAGGGAGGAGGTTCAGCGGGGAGCCTATATGCCTTGTCCTGGGGAGGGTCCTGGGGCGAGTCCTGGGGCTGGGGAGCCATTACGGCTTCCGAACGCCTCTTCCTGCCGCCTCCCCTGTCGCAAGACCCTGGCAGCGACTTCACCACCGTTTTTTAAGCTGCCGATTCTTCACACTGATGGCATCTACAAAAAGATCCAAAGGTCTAAGATCAACGCTTTCAAACCCACATTGGTCTTAGTAAAACACATCTCAAGCAGCACGTTGTGAATGCGCCAAGGCTCTACATAAGTTCACATGTTTCTGTAGCATCGCAATGTTCTGAAGAGCTTGACTCACAATGGACTAAACGTTCTTCCGCAACCTCAGCAAAGTCGTCGTGAAGTCAAGGATGACTGGCCACCATTAGCTCTTTCTGAAATATGTAACTAAATATATCATGCACAAGCAAATGAACAGGCGCGATAAAGCCACGAAAGGCAGTGCTGGCTCACTTGCTCTAGCAGAAGCCTAGCCGCGGCATCCCTCCGCTTAAATGCTTGCTGAAATGAATCGCTATGGAGCTAGCATCTGGCACCCCTGCGAATTATTCGTTAACCCTGAATGCGTATCGTCTGGAAGGTGGGAACTTATTTAAAACGTCCCGAACTGAATTAACCTATTTATTACATAAAGGAAACGCGTAAAGAAAAAGTACTCGCACATGAGTTTGTAAACAGGCAGCAAAACAGACACAAAAGTTTTTCTTCAAATCTCATAGAAGTTTATTACACGCAGCGTGTTCCATAGAGAAGTACAGACGTGCAATCGATCTGCGAAATGTAAAGAGATAAAGAGGTAGGGCTAAGCTTTTATACAGCTGAAAATATTGCAAAGCAAACAGAAACGGGGTAATTCTAGGCCGTAGTGTCTGTTCTCCCGGCAGCTGGAAAAATATTTTCCCCAAAATTCTCCTGACAGACGCCTCTCATTGGCGGTGGCAATCGGTTCATCGAATGACGTTTCATTGACACGCTGTTTCATCAGCAGATTGTTTTAAATAATAATATGATTAGCTTTTATTTTTGGTAACAAGTTACCCCAACTTTTCGCCGCAAATGGCATGTAGGGTGGGACACGTGGGTTAACATTCTTGTAATGAGCCGCCGCAGAACGTCGCCGTGAAGCTGCGTGGACGGGTCTGCGGGCCGGTGACACACCCGCGAAAAAAGGAAGTGGATATTCTGCCGCCGGCACAACAGCCCGGGGAAACAAATGCCAGCAGTTCCCCCATTGGGTCTCGTATAATACGAATTGTGAAAACAACTATTTGAAGCTGTAGAGTAACCCCTTGAAAGGTGTCCGTCTCTTATGCGGTGGGACCCTGGTTTAATCGTCAGTGTGGGATTACCTTTTTTCTCTAGGCATTTGGCGATACCTACGGCATTTCTTTTTTACAATTAACACTGAAAAAAAATTAATGTTGTCAACGAAACCTTGCTGAATTAAATAATATGAGACTCCCTTTCGGGGGGGGGGGGGGGGGAATGGAGGACAGCGAGGCTTGGGCCGCCGGTGGGCCGATGGGAAGCGGCGTGTCCAGGTGGGACAATTGGGTTAATATTTTTCTAATGAGCAGCCGCAGACTGTGATACATGCGCCATCCGAGTGATACACGCGCTGTCCGAAACTGGCTGAATTTGTTTTCCCCGGGCTATGTTCTCCATTCACCCCCGGGAAGGGCGCAGTTCCATACCATTTAATTCAGGAAAGTTTCGTTCACAACATTCGTTTTTTCAGTGTTAATCATAAAAAGCAAAAACGTGTTGCAATTATCGTCAAATGCTTAAAAAAGTTTCCGAGAAACAACAATAAGCCCACACTGGTGGATTGAATCAGGGTCCCGTTGTGTATGAGACAAACACCTTACCAGTGAGCTACTCTACAGCTCCCAATAGCCGTTTTCACAATTTGTTTTATACGAGACCCAATAGGGGACAACTGCCGGCATTCTTTACCCGGGCTGCCGATAGAATATCCACTTCCGCGAAAAAATTTCCCCGCAGCGTGCGATTCGCGTAGCGAGTGTCGGTGATATGTAGTGTCGACGAAACGTGTCGATGAAAAGTTCTTTATGAAAGGTGTTTCCACGAACAGCCGGGAGAACAAGAAAGTCAGTATTCTACCGGGAGTTGCATGATTTCAGGCAGCTAATGGGTGCGACTCTCCGTAGAATATCGGAAAAATTATTGTCCCGGCTGCAGGGAGAAAGACACTGCCTAATTCTATAGATAATCTGGAAGAGTACCCGTAGAACAGCGGTCACTCGTTGCCAACAAGGAGGTTGCCGTGCACTTACCAAAAAATTAGCGGACTTGAAAGATGTATTCCGAGATATTTTTCGATATGGCCACTGGAGAACAACCACGTACACACACAAACGAGATGGTAGGGCTCCGTGAAGACTCAACACGATGCGGTACAAGCTGTCATTTGCCGAACCAAACCACATCACGAGAATTTCTGTGACTTCTTCGAAGAAATTGCTTGTTGCCGACATACGCGTAGAACTTTTCAGACACTGAGCCCCACAGACAGCAGCTAAGTGTTCAGTCAGGGCCAGGGAAAGGAATGCTGGTAGGGGAAGCAGATGGGTTGCTGGAGAGGTGAGGAGGAAACATTCTCCTCCCTCCAGCATTTCGCGTGCATCCTACTTCTTCAAGGTCATCAGGCGGGTGCGCCCACAATAGGCTTATCTTCGAGGGTCTTTCGAACAATGAACACAGCGAAAGGATTTGTCAGTGGATACTTTTGTGAGTTCGTCCCAAAGTTGATAGTGCAGTGGATGCTATGTGAGTGGTCTACCAAGCAGTGTCCTTCACTTCAGGCAGGTGCCGTGCTCTGCCTTGTGACCCGCTTGGAGACTATAGTCACGTGACCGTAACCGGAGACACGCTTGGCCTCAAATGCGCATAGCGTCTACTCTGCTGTCAATACTGACTGGACAGGACAGCAGTACGAAGTCGACTCGGCGAAAACGTGTCTTGGCAATGCAGTGGAAGATACAGGCCCGCGCTCCCTCTCCCATTTTGAGAGCTGAATAAAGCTGTGCGCGGGCTCTCATCCTTTCCACTGCATTGCCAAGAAAAGTTCTCGCCGAGATAGTTTTCGGAGTCCCAAAGGAACTGCCCTTCCCAAATGTCAACCAAGAACGGGAGGTATGAAGATGCTATGTTTTACGCCGTAAAATGCAAAAATAACCGCGTCTTCTTTCTGTGCACGATGTCCCCAAATAAACTGAAATTAGAAAGAAAAAAATATGACTCAGAAATAAGCTGTGCCGTATATTTCGCAGCAGGCTAATAACAGATTTTTTGTTTCGAGAGGGTTGTGTACATGTAACAAAAGCAGTACCTCTTCTTAAACCATGTAATCATAAATGCAACACAGATGCAAAGATCCCCAAAGCTGAAGTTAAAAAAAAAAACGCGAATCTAACAAAACGATGACAACACTGAAGGGGTTCTGGGCTCGAAAGTGCTAAGGACTTATCACATCGCAGAATAAATAAAAAAATAAAAATATCAGCAATAGCGTCTGCATATTTGAGGAATTTGCAGAACAGTGAGGTAATATGGCGTCCCTAAGGTGGCGCGAAATTCACGAATAAATAAATAAACATTTGTTTCGGGTGTTAAAAAGTGTTTTTAATGTATATTTCGTCGTTCTTGACGTGGGCGTTGACGGACATAGCGCCGCTGCTTGCGCCCCTGTCGAGGTGAGCACTACTCTTGAGACGTTGTAACGACACTATATCGCGCTATAGACTCGTATATTTGGCCCGCATGCAGCCTCGAGCGGGCTGTTTCGAATGTCGGTGCGAGACAGAGAAACGGCGTAGCAATCGCGACATGAGAGCCGACTGCGCCTCTATCTGGCCGACCGCGCTCGCTCTGCTGAAATGTGAGCGTGGGAATTCCGAACACCGTTAGCTCACTGGTGTTGCAAGAGGCTGCTTTGTCGTTGAGACCTTGCAAACGCCTGCGGAGCCGTTCCAGTGCTTGGCGCATCTCCCGTGCAGCATCGCAACCTTTTTGGCGCCTGATAAGCCAAGAGAGCCCGTAGCATGTGCTGCGGTTCATTCTAAGTTGAAGCAGAGTAACCGCGAAGTACGTGAACCTTTGCGACGATGTGTGATGTTGAAAAATAAACAAAGAACAATTATATCGCAGGTTTTTCCAGTTTCAGATGTGGCGATTTGAGACATGAATGCTGTAAATGTCATGGAGGGATCAATTTGTTGACACTATTATTGCGTTCATTCGCCTCGCTCTCTACACTCATGAACTGATCCTTTGATTTTCGAGACTTGCGCTTTTCTAGAGAACTTCGTCACAACGCCAGTCGCCTTGGCGCACTGAATCCTGCAAAGCCAATAAACTACACCCAAAACCACTCCGTTGTAGTTCCGTGAAATCCTGGGGTCAGTGAATACAGTGAAGCCCCACAAAATTCCTAAGTGTTGGTGGCCGCCCGCCTGTCTACCCGGTCGGCTAGGACAAAAAGAGACAAAAGGCGCCAAGAAAATCCCTTCCCTGGCGGTTCCGTGTAATTCCGGTGCTCGGAAAATACAGTTAGACGCCATGCTGGCAGTTCACCGAATTCCCTGGGCAGTCCCGGTCCAGTCTACTACAGCCAAGGCCCAAACTTGGCCCCATAGCTATTCTAAGCAAGTCTGCTGCCTGGGGTGTACCATGTTGTAAACTGCTTCATCAAGAATCTATTCAAAATAAAACTTTACAATTGACACCTTTGCCCTCAAATAAGTATTTAATAAAGTTTGCCAATTAGTTTTAATTCATGAATAACTCATTGAATTACAGCGTTTTCCTAGCAGCCTTTTTATCAAGACGCCTTCTTACAACCGTGATTTTCACTGCCTAGAGTACTTCATTCGTTTTTAAAGCTCGGTTCCAAAAAACGAGGCACTACCTTGCGCCAACTGATTTTCAATGTTGGTAACCCATTGGCTAAGACAGGCCAACGTTGGTCAGCCTAAGCCAATCAATTACCAACGTTGGTAGGCCACTGGCTGATACAGGCAAATGGTGGCCAGCTTAAACCAATCGATTGCCAACGTTGGTAACCCATTGGCTCTATTACAGTTTATATTTCTGCGGGCGTTGTCACTACCGTGGTCATTACTGCAGTTGTCGTATTTGTACGCACTTTGAAGTCATTTTTGGGAAAGCAGACATAATGCCCCAGCTTCTTCTGTTATATGTTGCGTGATAACCTTTGTTTGTATGAAATGTGCATCGACATATGCCACCTCCAACCTCAAACATAGGGTGATCGAGATCTTAATTCAACGTGATTTTTTATTCCTGAAGACATGTAATTGCTTAATCAATCGCTGGATATTTGTTTTAAGGTTTTATTTTTTGCTAAAAAATATTAGTACTTTTTATTTATTTTTAATTTTGTCCGGTTCGGTTTGAATTATAGGACGTGTTTTGTGACTCAGCAAAGCAAGGTGCTTTGAGATTTTAAAGATCACATACAGCTGACAATACACCCGTGTCATAGGTACTAGGGAGGCGGGTGGATCTTTCGGGGTTGAACCCTGCCTCCTCCCCCCCCCCCCCCCCCGGCTTGGAAACGTTTCCTAGCTGCGTCGCTAAATGGGCATAAGAGAAGAGGCACTATGCTTTTTGCCTTATAAACATACACACAAATCGAAGGAAGTGTGCATTTTGTATTTCATGTGAAATTTACTGAGCATAACTATCAGTTTTGGGATGACGCGCGTTAGTTTTAGTCGGTGACAGGTGGTAAAAGCTCCTCCCATCTCTTTCCACTTTTGCCGAGCGAAAGATCGGGAGGAGGCGATCTCCTCCCCAGCGTTTACTTTTAACTTGTCACCGACTACGGCGTTTTTCTTCGTGGACGTTCAAAAATGCTACACCTCGCAATGTATACAGCATTCTTTTCAGTTGCTAAGTTGTTGTGCGTGTGAAAACAGAAAAATCGTTCCCCCCTCGGAGCCATAGCTACAGACTGTTCTCAGCGTGCGCGATCAGCACATTAAAAAATAAACCAAGTAATTATAACGTTGGCAAGCCACTGGCTAAGACAGGCCAATGTTGCCCAGTCTAAGTCAATCGATTACCAATGTTGGTAACCCATTGGCTAAGACAGGCCAACGTTGGCCAGCCTAAGCCAATCGATTACCAATGCTGGCAACTCATTGGTTAACATAGACCAATGTTGGCCAGCCTAAGCCAATTGATTACCAATGTTTGTAACCAATTGGCTAAGACAGGCCAATGTTGGCCAGCCTAAGCCAACCGATTGCCAACGTTGGTAAGTCATTGGTTGAGATTGGCCAATGTTGGCCAGCCTAAGCCAATCGATTACCAACGTTGGCAAGTCATTGGCTGAGATAGGCCAATGTTGGCCAGCCTAAGCCAATCGATTGCCAACGTTGGCAAGCCGTTGGCCAAGACAGGCCAATGTTGGCCAGCATAAACCAGTGCACCACCAACATTGGTAATACGATGGCCGCATTGGCCCAACATTGGACCATTGTTTGCCGATTGAATACCAATGTTGGCCCGACGTCGTGTGCTGCCTGGGGAGGTAATAGTATGTCCCTAAAGTGGCGCAAAATTCACGATTAAGTAATTAAGCATTTGTTTCGGGTGTTAAAAGTGTTTTTAATGTATATTTCGTCGTTCTCGACGTGGGCGTCGACGGACATAGCGCCGCTAGTTGCGCCCCTGTCGAGGTGAGGACTACTTTTTACACGTTGTAACGACTCTATATCGCGCTATAGACTCGTATATTTGGCCCGCATGCAGCCTCGAGCGAGCTGTTTCGAATGTCGGTGCAAGACAGAGCAACGGCGTAGCAATCGCGGCATGAGAACCGACTGCGCCTCGATCTGGCTGACCGCGCTCGCTCTGCTGAAATGTGAGCGTGGGAATTCCGAGCACCGTTAGCTCACTGGTGTTACAAGAGGCTGCTTTGTCGTTGAGACCTTGCAAACGCCTGCGGAGCCGTTGCAGTGCTTGGCGCATCTCCCGCGCAGCATCGCAACCTTTTTGGCGCTTGATAGGCCAAGAGAGCCCGTAGCATGTGCTGCGGTTCATTCTAAGTTGAAGCAGAGTAGCCGCGAAGTACGTGAACCGTTGCGACGATGCGTGATGTTGAAAAATAAGCAGAGAAAAATTATCTCGCAGGTTTTTCCAGTTTCAGATGTGGCGATTTGGGACATGAATGCTGTAAATATCATGGAGGGATCAATTTGTTGACACTATTATTGCGTTCATTCGGCTCGCTCTCTACACTAATGAACTGATCTTTTGGTTTTCCGAGATTTGCGCTTTTCTAGAGAGCTTCGTGACAACGTCAGTCGTTCCTTGGCGCACTGAATCCTGCAAAGCCAATAAACTACACCCAAAAGCACTCCGTTGTGGTTCCGTGGAATCCTGGGGCCAGTGAATACAGTGAAGCGCCACAAAATTTTTAAATGTTGGTGGCCGCCCGCCTGTCTACCCTGGTCGGCTCGGACCAAAAAGAGACAAAAGGCGCCAAGAAAATCCCTTCCCTGGCAGTTCCGTGTAATTCCGGTGCCCGGGAAATACAGTGAATTCGGTGAACTGCCATGCTGGCAGTTGACCGAATTCCCTGGGCAGTCCTGGTCCAGTCTACTACGGCCAAGGCCCAATCTTGGCCCCATAGCTAGTCTAATCAAGTGTGCTGCCTGGGGTGTACCATGTTGTAAACTCCTTCATCAAGAACCTATTCAAAATACAACTTTCGAATTGACACCTTTGCCCTCAAATAAGTATTTAAAAAAGTTTGCCAATTAGTTTTAATTCATGAATAACTTATTTAATTACAGCGTCTTTCTAGCAGCCTTTTTATCAAGACGCCTTCTTACAACAGTGATTTTCATTGCCTAGAGTACTTCATTCGTTTTTAAAGCTCGGTTCCAGAAAACGAGGCACCCTGATACCTTGCGACAACACATTTTCAATGTTGGTAACCCATTGGCTAAGACAGGCCAACGTTGGTCAGCCTAAGCCAATCGATTACCAATGATGGTAAGCCATTGGCTAAGACAGGCCAATGTTGGCCAGACTAAGCCAATCAATTACCAACGTTGGTAGGCCACTGGCTAAGACAGGCAAATGGTGGCCAGCTTAAACCAATCGATTGCCAACGTTGGTAACCCATTGGCTCTATTACAGTTTATATTTCTGCGGGCGTTGTCACTACCGTGGTCATTACTGCAGTTGTCGTATTTTGTACGCACTTTGAAGTCATTTTTGGGCAAGCAGACATAATGCCCCAGCTTCTTCTGTTATATGTTGCGCGATAACCTTTGTTTGCAGATTGAAATGCGGATCAACTTATGTCACCTCCTACCTCAAACATAGGGTGTTCGAGATCTTAATTAAACGTGATTTTTTATTCGTGAAGACATGTAATTGCTTAATCAATCGCTGGATATTTGTTTTAAGGTTTTATTTTTTGCTAAAAAAGTGCTTTTTTGTTTTTATATTTGTCCGGTTCAGTCTTAATTATAGGCCGTGTTTTGCAGCTCAGCAAAGCGGGTTGCTTTGAGATTTTCAAGGTCACATACAGCTGACAATACACCCGTGTCGTAGGTACTGGGGAGGCGGGTGGAGCTTTCGAGGTTGAACCCTGCCTTCCCCCCCCCCCTTGGAAACGTTTCCTGGCTGCGTCGCTAAATGGGCATAAGAGAAGAGGAACTATGCTTTTTGCCGTATAAACATACACACAAATTGAAGGAATCGTGCATTTTGTATTTCGTGTGAAATTTACTGAGCATAACTATCAGTTTTGGGATGACGCGCATTAGTTATAGTCGGTGACAGGTGGTAAAAGCTCCTCCTATCTCTTTCCACTTTTGCAGAGCGAAGGATCGGGAGTAGGCGATCTCCTCCCCAGCGTTTACTTTTAACCTGTCACCGACTACGGAGTTTTTCTTCAGGACGTTCAAAATTGCTACAGCTCGCAATGCATACAGCGTTCTAATTCAGTTGCTAACTTGCAGTGCGTGTGAAAACAGAAGAATCGTTCCCCCCGGAGCCATAGCTACAGACTGTTCTCAGCGTGCGCGATCAGCACATTAAAAAACTAAGCCAATTAATTATAACGTTGGTAAGCCACTGGCTAAGACAGGCCAATGTTGCCCAGCCTAAGTCAATCGATTACCAATGTTGGTAACCCATTGGCTAAGACAGGCCAATGTTGGCCAGCCTAAGCCAATCGATTACCAATGCTGGCAACTCATTGGCTAACATAGACCAATGTTGGCCAGCCTAAGCCAATTGATTACCAATGTTTGTAACCCATTGGCTAAGACAGGCCAATGTTGGCCATCCTAAGCCAATCGATTGCCAACGTTGGTAAGCTCATTGGCTGAGATTGGCCAATGTTGACCAGCCTAAGCCAATTGATTGCCAACGTTGGTGAGCCATTGGCTGAGATAGGCCAATGTTGGCCAGCCTAAGCCAATCGATTGCCAACGTTGGTAAGTCATTGGCTGAGATAGGCCAATGTTGGCCAGCCTAAGCCAATCGATTGCCAACGTTGGCAAGCCGTTGGTCAAGTCAGGCCAATGTTGGCCAGTATATGCCACTGTACCACCAATATTGGTAGTGCGATGGCCGCATTGGCCCAACATTGGACCATTGTTTGCCAATTAAATACCAATGTTGGCCCGACGTCGTGTGCTGTCTGGGTAAGGTTTCTTCCTGCATGATAAAAATTTATGCTCAAAAATGTCACAAATTGAAACACAGAATTTATGGCGTTTTGTACGCCGACTCGTGAAATGAGTTTGGTACAGGTGGAGCTGCGATCAGTTGTTTCGCAAGGCTCGAATAAAAAAAAAAAAACAGAATGAGTTGCGTGTTACGCCGAAAATAAATACTCGATTACAGTTCAACCACAATTCAGATGTGAGTATGAAGGACATCTAGCAGACGGTAAAATTTCGAAGCGTAGTACGCAAAGTTTAACACCAGTTGAAGTGTCTGTGACATCTACAGTGACTTTCAGGTCCAGTGTTATTGACGAAGCTGTTCTCGCTGTGCTAATTTTCAAGCAGTCCTCGAAATCAAATTATACTTGTCCTAGAACCTATTAAAATAATTTAAACGTAAGAACATTTGGCAGATGTCTGTCTGTTCGAGTTAAAATTACAAAGAAAGGAGTCACCATTAACAAATTATACATGGGTGGGGACTCAACATTTGGAAATCACTTCGGCTCCATTGATGGCGACTATTTCCTTTGAAATTCACCGCGCTCCTTCGAGAGCGGGTATGACAAGTGGATTCCAGCAGTTTACTCGTTTAAGAGGTTGCCATTCATGTTTAGCCTTTGTCAGGCAACGCAGTTGGTTGGTGGATAACGCCATGGTCGTTCAGGCTCCTTTCTTAAATGCCATTGAATCTTGACCCGAAATACGCAATTTCATGACACTAATTAGACCAGGCTTGTTTTACAGACATCTAGTTGGAACTGGTGAGAGGACGGACCTCTATAACGAATGATAAAATAATCGATGAGTCAGCGTACGTAGCGCCACAGCTGCTGTGTTTCTCTCCGTCATTTGTTTCCATATGAGAATTGCTCTACTAAGTGAGAGGCCGTGTTCACAATGTGTATTATCAAAGGTGCATAATTGCATTAGAAAGCACCTCCAGAGTAGATTATTTTGGTGGTAAAATCGCTGACAATATCAGAATTGCAACAATTAATGTGCAATGTATGATTCCAAAAAGTATGATATTATTTCTTAATTGCAGACTTTCGATTTGTCATAATTAACCCTACCACGGCACCTAGATAAATTATTCGCGAAATCGAAAGTACTGTATATAAAATGCAATATAATCACAGATGTGATATTTTAATTTAATAACAAAATCTTGTCACACAATATTATGTGTTTATATCAAATGATGCTAGCACGCATTATTTGTTTAGTAAGTTGCAAAAATGTTATTGTATTCTTCGGAATATAGTACGCACCCGGTGCATAATCCGCAGGGGCGTCTTTTGGATCAAACATTTGCTTAGATAGTCCGCACCCTGTACATAATCTGGACACCGTGCATAGCCCGCACTTACTGCCTAGGAAGAACGTAAAAGCTATCATACACAGCACACCTTGACAAATGCCTACTCTATTAGCTCACGACGAAGATTTCATCATGCGTAAATCAACAGTAATATAGTCCGTTACTCATAAAATCTTTCACAACTTGCAATAACAGTAAACACTCTAAAAACAAAACAAAGCATTGTATAGTCCGCATCGTGTAGATAGTCCGCATCGGGTGAATTTTAAATTTTTAAACATGTATAGTCCGTGGACTATAGCCCGGAAAATACGGTACTACAGAGACCTGTGATCGAAGCAGAAAAATAAAATCTTAGAAGTACGTGTACTCTGTATGGTTATTCACCTCAGCTTTGCGTAAAGAAATGCACTCCCCTGAACGGGGTTAGCGCCCCACGCGGGAAGAGATTACAACAGGCAGTGATATAGAGACGTGTTATTTATTACAAAAAAGTTTTATTACATCAACCAGCCGCACCCCCCCCCTCCCCCCCAAAAAAAAGAGAGAAAAACACGAATGTATTAAGTGTGACAAAAATCGCATACATAATTGCCATGCAGCAAGAAAATATGGATTTGTAAACGTTTGACATAAAAAAGCAGTGAAGCTGCTGTTTGATCGTTTTTATTCAATATATCTTGTACGCCTAGCCTCAAACACTAATAAAAGTAAAGTTTATTGTTACGTCCAGTCACAAAAAAATCTAGACATGAAACTTTATGTTATTAGGATAGGCTATAATGTAGTAATTTTCTGGCACGGGGGCTTCTATTAACTTTGATGATGAACGGAGTGTTTTATTTTGGATTTAAATATTTTATTTCTTGTAAAATTCGTGAAAGCTACGCTTATGCGGTTTCTGCAGGTGAGTTATACGACCAGTGGGACAGCATATATAATTCTAATAGTCAGACTAAATCAAGCGATTGACTAAACACATTTATTGGCTTTTAAAATATTAAACATAAACGCACGATTCCAATTAAAAACTTGCTGCGCGACGTCGAAAACCACTAGCTCAGTCATTTTCGATAGACTTTGAGCTTGTGGGAAGCGCAGTAGTGCGCTGAAGTTACGACTCGAGCAGCCGGCAGAAGGCTGGCGATGAGAAAACGTGAATGATGAGAGAAGGAAAAACTATGCGGACACCATGCAGCTCCGGTAGTCTAGTGTACTAAGAATATAATACTGACATTGTATTCAATCGGGTGAATTTTGGTCAAATCAGGTGCCAGGAGTTGCTTAATAACGTCATAATGCAGACAAATATTGATGGAGTAGTTCAAAAAAGAAATTCATCTAACTTTAATTTTCTTGCGTTAGCCCATGAGATAAACTGAATGTTTTCATTCCTAAAGAAAGCGGTATAGGATGTAAATTTGTTTGACGATATTTTTACTAAATTGTATGTCTTCAGTCAGCAAGAAAACACTTACATGTACCATAACTGATCTGAATGCTTTACAAATTCCCTTGCATTCTAGATCGTTTCAAAGCTCAAAAACAATAGGGGCTGTTTCGAGTGAAGCGACAGTGGCAACAGCAGTAAATCTTTGTTTGATGCTGCATAGCTCTACCCTCCCTTTAAAGGCGCGGTTAAGAGGCAATGATTTCTTCTGGCTGTGGGGGTGAATTTTTGGTTGCGTTAACAGACAACATCGACCATGTGTCCATTGTCTGATTCGATTGAACATAACAACACACAAGTAAGAATAGGCCTGCGAAAGAGTGCACAACACATGCGCTATAACTTCTCGCTTGTCGTCTCTATTTTGTGTTTGCAATTTTCTCAACGTCAGTAACAAATCAAGTCGCCCTCACCACCACATTATGTCCCTTTGGAGGAGTACTTTTTTGGAATATACATTCGTTAAGAGGCAAAGTGTATTCATTCACAACGCCCCCAAGCATTGGATTAAGTCGCTATTGAAGATGTCAAGCCATAGAAATTATATCAGGTTTACTGTACTAGGATTGCATACCGACTTGCATTTTTTCACAAAGGCTTGGCTTAAAAATATTTAATGGGAAAATATGAGTCATAAATGGGGGTGAGAGTGGCCAGCCCTGCAATAAGATTCACAGAAACAAACTACAGGTGACTTAATGCTGTCGATGAAGTGAAGCAATCAGTATAAAAGATATTGTCATGAGTGTATTTTATGTTCAGTGAAAAGACAAACCCCCTGACACTCAGCGAATACTTGAGCAAAGCCTAGTCTGTAGCGCGTTGGTCTTACATTGAAGCTCAGGACGAAATTTTTGACAGCGCTCGCTTTTTTAATCACTTTTGAGGAATGTTTCGTGCTCATTGTGTCACTTTTAGCCTCCGCTGGAGAGGACTTTGTTTTTCTCTGCGCAGGGTGCATAAACTCACGCATGGTGGTTGTATATAGCTTGCTTTCTCTAATTAGACTTTCGATGATATGGGCTGCGTCTTTTATTTGAAAGCACAGTTTCGTAAATTTAATATATTCTAAGCTTTGTTTTTTCACGAAGAAATGCTTTTATTTCTAACCGTTTATACAACCGCTTCCCACTAGAATCAACTCAAATATACAATCTTCGATTAAAACATTCCCAAAGAACGGCAATGAAAAACACCCGCAATGACTGCAAGTTGCAGCAAGGCCCTGAAGCTCCATCTCCTCATGTTTTCAGTGTTTACCGCCTTGACATTCCAAAAACAATTTTTCTACCTAATTTTGAACTGTTCCGGGGCCAGCCGATGCCCACGTATGGGATAAGTTAGCAGCAGCATGGAGGAGTCGCTGTCAGCGACCGATTAGCGTTTGCGGCGTCGGCATGTCGTGTTCGAGGTTGAGTTGCTGTGAAGTGATCCTACGGAGTTGCTGCGAAGTGGCGCTTGAATATAGAGCCCGATCAGCCCGCCTTCGCAGTCGTTCCTCCGCGGTTAGTAAGCGCTGAGGAGAGACTGAAGACGACAATTACTCTAACGATGACTCAAGGCGTGTACCACTAAACGATGGATATCCTCAGAGTACAATATATAGGCCGCACTTAACGGCCGACCGCAAGCCAGGTGTTACAATTTTAACGAGTAGGGGCATATCCATCAGAAATACGCCTAGACCAGATAATGTTGGTGTCCACTTTGGCCAACGAGCGATCAGGCCCCGCCTCCACCGACGTGAAGGAGTTGACGCGACGCAATATACGATGGACTTTACGGTACCACACACAGTTAGTCGAGTTGGGGAGAGTGTCTTGACCTTTCGTCGTTCCGTGCTAGACCATCCCCCCGCACGAACTTTGCTCCGCGTGCCCCTGTCCGGCCCCTCTTGACCAAACTCTCCCCCCCCCACCACTCCTCTCCTCCCCCACCTCCCCCTCCCAGTCTTGAATGGTGCATCTGTTGTAGGGTTGTGGACACTTGGGAGAGGAAGTTGACGGGCTCAAAAACGGGCGCGTCCTTGACGGCCATGCAGCAGAGGTTGGCGTGGAGCAGGCGGATATCAACGGCGCTTTGCGGCGACGGCTGAGAGGCATTGGATAGCGTTGTTGGTGGCCCCGTGGCTCTCAGTAGCCTGAATGAGACCCGGGTCTCGGGTGCGATCTGGACTGATATGTCTTGTGGTATCAGATGAACTGGGGCCTCCACGTTTGCTGAAAAAGCTAGCGTTTTCAGCCGCTTCTTGTTCAAAAATCTTGATGGTGGAAAGATGATGTAAAAAGTCTCATACAAGCGTGTCGTATTAAGAGACATCCTATACCAGCAAAAAGGCTATACCAGATTGGTGGAGCCATGCGGGAGAATTTACCCACATGGCAGGAAGAATTTACCCATTGGTGGAGCCATGCCGAAATCGCCTTTTCACTGGTATAGACGACGATTTTTTTTTTAAGTTTCATATATTTGTTTAAAAAGGTCGTGAAAGTTACACTTATGCGGTTTGTACAGGTGAGTTATCCGGACAGGGGGACGTAGTTTAGGAGCCTAATTTTAACTATCAGACGGATAATTGAATACAGTTTGTTAATTACCTTTTTAATTAGTAAAAATGAACATATGGTTTCAATTAGAAACCACTAAATCAACTATTTTTCGAAGGATACTACTCAGGGGCAGCAATTTACGCGTTCTGTAAAAAGGCTTCAATTGGACGTGTTTCTAGGTTTCGGTTCCTCATTGGAGCGCATCACTGCGCCCACGGTCCTGTTCCCCAGGGGCCTAAACGCGCAACAAACGCGCGCCCTGCTTCCCTCAATCCTGCGAGGGAGGCGAAGGGGTGGCTTCGCGATGCGGCCATCGGGCAGCAGGATCGCGGGCGCAAAGATGCGCTCTGATAAGAAACAGAATCTAGAAACGCGTCCAAATCGAGCATTTTTAGAACGCCGTAAAAAGCTGCTTTGGTCTTATATTTTATAAAAAGAGTTGAGTTAGTGTTTTTCCATGATGTTTAGCGAATTCCTAATTGGAACCATCGGCCTATTTACACGAATTAGAAATTTAACTAATATGTTATTTATAAAGGAAAGCTGAAGCGGCTTTGTGTTTGCGGAAAATGATTTGATTAATTCGGCTTTAATGGCGCAGTACCGACCAAGGCTATAATGCGCCAGTATACGAGGAAATACATTTAACTCTTCTTCAATTTGACCTCTATGATCTCGTACATAAAAATTATTTCTTAATTTGGTGAATCAAGGCTCCATAGAATCATATTCAAGGTTCTGCTGAAGGCTCTCTTTTCCGGAGAGTGACGTCACAAAAGGTGCTTTCATTGTCTCCGCTCTCACGCATCTTCAGCGCCCATCAAAATATGCACGCACACGCTATTTTAAAAAGGCCACAAGAAGAGGTCACGACTGGGGCCAGTGTGGGAGAATATACCTAGAAAGCTTGCGATTGGACGCGCGGCACTCAAGCGATACACAATTGGAGGCCGAAAGATCTTCTTATGATGTAACTACTGGTCGGATAATTTTTTGTGCTTTCTCACGTTTAGTTATATCTTTGGAGAAAACGAACGTGACATTCAGATGCACGGTATAAAACCACGCGAGAATCAACCTCTCTCTAGTTTTCTGAAAGAAGTGTTCCACTTCCCTTTTATAAGCCATCATTACAATTAGCCCTTTATACTATGCCCCCCACCTGGCCATTTGACTCACCTGCGCAGACCGCGTAAGTGAAGCTTTTACGGCTTTCTTTCAACAAATCTGTACATCATACAAGACACACCCTCTAGACTGTCCCTTGATCCAATATGATTGTAGGGTTCCTTCTGCGCTTGCATCGTTTGGGAGAGACTCCCAGACATCCACCCAGGTATCACATGGCATTGGGTCAATATTGGTGTCATCATGGTTAAGGTGGCCCCACATGGTACCAGGTTGGCCAGTCCAGACCCAGCATTTCAGGATGCTGGCACTGAACTGGCTTCATGTCGGCAACATTTGCCATTTCTGCCAGCTTCCAAAAAATATTGCTGCATCCCTGCTACATGACGCCTACAGGACGGCGACATTTGCCGTTTCTGCCAGCTTCCAAAATTGCTCTATCCCGGCTAATGACAGTTTCATTGCCTCACGCCCTATTTAGGCTTTCCGGCTATATGACGGCAACATTTACGTTTCTGCCAGCTTCCAGAAATATGTTGCATCCGGCTATGACAGCTACCTGACGGCATGACGGCTATGACAGCAAATTAGGAGTATGCACAGAAGAGATAGCACGAAGATATCGGACAGCCTGTTGTAGGCAATATTAGATTTGAAATATTTGCTCGAACGAATTTTGTTTTGTGATCTATCCGAAAGAACCCCTGCTGATAAACTATTCCCATGTTCTTCTTGAAAGGTGAGCTGCGGCTTTTCTATTTGGGTTGTTTTGTTTCTTTGGGACACTTTATGCTTTCTCGAGTGGTCTTGAAAACGTTTGTTGTGTCTCTTTACAAAAATAGATATGTGTGACTAAAGCCGCATTTATACTGGTGCGCAAGAGTCCTTCGAAAAAAAAAAAACCTTATGATGAACAACCCCATGTTTTTATTGAAGCCAGGCGGGCTTATGTTCTTCTTTAAAGGTGAACTGCGGCCTTTCCATTTGGGCTGTTTTGTTCCTCCGGGACACTTTATGCTTTCTCGAGTGGTCTTGGGAACTTTTGTTGTGTCTCTTCTTCAGGTTAAAACTGTATTTATTCTGGTGCGCAGGTATTCTCCGAAAATAGCCTTTGCTGAAAAACGACTTCCATGTTCTTCTTCAGAGGAGAGCTGCGGCCTTTCTATTTGGGTTGTTTTGTTTATTCGGGATACTCTGTGCTTTCTCGAGTGGTCTCGCAAACTTTTGTGGTGTCTCTTCTACAAAAACAGATCTGTCTGACTAAACCCGCCTTTATTCTGGTGCGCCGGTGTCCTCCGAAAAAAAACAACCTTGCTGATGAACGACTCCCATGTTCTTCTATAAAAGTGAGCTGCGGCTTGTCTCTTTGGGTTGTATTGTTTCTTTGGAACTCTTTATTCTTTCTAGAGATGTCTCGGAAATTTTCTGTGTCTCCACTACAAAAAATAGCTGTGTGAATAAAACCGCATTTATTCTGGCGCCAACTGGTGGCCTTTAAAGTGGCCACCACACGGATGGCAAAGCATGTGGTTCCCACTCTGTTGGGAGTCCATGCATCTGACTCTCGCACTCCCACCCTCCCCTCCACGCCCCCCCCCCTTTTTCATCCCCCTTTCTTCCAGAATCCGCTTCCAAATCTCTTGTCTAAGTCAAAGATAGTCAGCCATCGAATCCTCCTGAAATAAAGCATCCATAGTACAAATTTTAAAAAAGAGGGTAATATTTGATGTAGGAGTAATTCGCAATGTTACTTATCTTAAAAATAGCCATTTCGACCCCAAAATGGTTCAACGATAAACGCCACAAAACGATTAGAAAGACGGCTGTAAATCGGTTCGAAAGCAGGTCGTAAATCGGTTCGAAAGATGGTCAGAAAACGGTTGACGACATCGGTCACAAAACTTGATCCAATATCGGTTCCAGCATTTGGACCTATCTGGAGCCGGGTTGCAAATCATTATGGAACCGTTATTTCTAAAAACAAACTTCGACCGATACTTGTCCGTTATTTGTCCAATATCTTCGTGCTGCCTGGCAGCGTTCCACTGAAATGCTGTACATTGGCCCAAGCTTTTAATAATATCAAGCGAGCGTCGACCGCCGGGACGGACAGCGCGGTGCCACGGAGGAATGCGGTGACACGGGAGGGTATAGGTGCGTGCGCACAAAGCTCTTTCCTGTGCGAGCGTCGTCTGCTTGGCTATTCCGTTGGCCACACACAGCCCCTGCTGATTATCTGCTGGCATTGCCAACCGCCTTTAAGCAAAGATCTCAAGAGCGCTTGCTTGCGTGATACTGCTCAGGCATGGCATAAACCGCGCGTCATCCCGAGTTTAATTTTATTTTCATTTTATATTTGCGTTTACTTGGTAAGCACCAACAGAAGTGTAAAATACGGTCACGCGACGAACTCAGTGCAACGATGCATTATACTATATCACGCAGCCAATGCTACGAGCCATCAAAACCAATTCAGTGCTTTCACCCTGCCACGTGACATCGTGCTTCCACGTGCAGTTGTACCCAACGGGTAGATCACGTGACACACATTCCGCAATGGACTGGCAAAGATAACTTGTAGCGTTGGCCGCGGTGCAACACAAAGTGAAACGGAGTATGTACAGGGTTCCCGCTTGGCGTCTTGTATTATCAACTGCGCTGTTGCTCTCGTCATCTAGCCTATGTAACCCGGTAGCAACACTTCTCTTTGACCAGCGGGCACGCGCACATTTTTATGCCTCCTCGAGTACCATAGAAACTCGGGAACATGTTGTGGGAATGTCGATATCCGGCATGACGCAAAGAGATATCGCAACAACAGTCGGGGTTAGACGGGCTACAGTCAATAGTATTGTGAACGCATTCCAAGAGGAGGGGCGTATCGGCGATGCACGTCAAGATTGCAAGCGCCCTGCCCTCCATTGCTACGGAGCTGGGACTGTATGCGATCAACGGAATAGCCTAGCAGACAACGCTCCCACTAGAAAGGGCTTTGTGCGCACGCGCTTAATCTCTCCCGTATCGCCGCACGCCTCGCGACACGGCACTGGCCGTCCCGGTGGTCGACCCTCTCTTGATATTAATAAAAAATTGGGCTACTGTACATCAGCGAGTCTCGGCATCAGCGAGCGGTTCCAAGCAAGCATGATGCTTGCACACCTATTGGCTATCGCCGGAGGTCCTCGAGGAGCACTAATATCAGTGGCAAAGTGTAGTGACGTGCTATATTTGGTAGCGAGTATTTATTTCTAGAAGAATTGTTCGCAGCAAAGCTTGACTTTGCTCAAAAGATGATAATTATAAATTTAATTATGAACAAAGGGGTCCCTTGAACTGTCAGTCCAAACTCCCAGTCTTGCCGCTTAAGAGCTCCTAACATGTGCGTGGAGGATCAGGACATCTCAGATTTGTGCTGCGAGCGCACCTGCGAATAAAAATTGCATAAAGATGTGATGAAAAATGAAAGATATTTACAATTCTTTCTATTGCGAAATTAGAGCGCTGATCTCGAGAAGCAGGATGGGAGGGTACGGTGGGGAGGGTATGTCCCTCTTCCCCTCCCATTTTTTTCTGGGCCCTCTCATTTAGCGGAAAATCTTCCTAAATTTAGCTGGAAAATTTACTCTCAAAATTTAGCGATAATATTCACCCTCTAAATTTAAAGGGGAAATTTTCGCTATATTTCCCGTTAAATGTAGCGAAAAATGTTCGCTAAATTTCACGCTAAATATGAACTTTTTCCCACTAAATTTAGCGGGTTAAGATTCCCCGCGAAATTGAGCCTGGAAATTGACGTCACGTGTCGTCAACACCAATTGACTTTCCCGCTAAATGCATGTTGGAAAATGGCGTCGCATAACTACCCATGAACACATTCAGTTTCTCAGATAAATTTAGAGAAAAAATGACGTCACGTGACCTCGACGTTAATTCTATTTCCTGCTAACTTTAGCGGGGCGGTTACGCCGACAGCAACGCCGCGAAACGCGGAAACGGGCGCCTAAAAGCTGCGCTCTAAAAAAAAACTAGATGTCTCACATGAAATGAAGTAACAATTAGGGATGAGACAAAGAAAAGATAATCTAAGATACCGCTCTTATATCATTACTTTTGTCTGTTGTAAAATATTTTGGTTTGCAGATATGTTTATCTCTTTATTCATAGCCAGAAAACCCCTCCCAGTTTCAGCATGAATGCAATAAATCACTGCAGACTAGAACTGGTAAACCATAATGCGCATAAAAATGAATGTTTTCCACATAGTCATGCATGCGTTGGTGGCTGGGATCTCTAAATTCATTTGTAGTGACGAACACTTTTGAATAAAATTTGTAGGCTTTAAATTTGACAGTTCAAACATTTATAAGGAACAGTGTATGCAACTGAGTGTCTTGTGACACATCAGAAATGCGCAGCACTGTCATATTTGCATACCTAATAAGAGTTTGCAGGTACTTAGCTTGCCATGTTGCCCATACATGCCCATACAGCTCTCTTTAACAAAATGTCGTTTATAGTGCTTTTATTAGTTCTTAAGTCACTCACATGACAGATTGGGTGCGTTGAACTATCACTTGGCATCAACACATTTATATATGGATGTATTAGTGAAATACAAGATATATGGGTTTTATTACGGCTCAACAAGCACAGATGTGTAGAAGAGTTGTAACACGACGTTTGATAGGGCTAGATGGTTCCTATTACACATGATTAAAATATTTCGAACTTGACAAGGACAGAAAAGGCACACGTACGACAGGACTGGCGCTGACTTCCAACTAATTTTATTGCATCATCCAACCAAGCAATGTATACCATCGCCTGCGCACATAAAAAAAATAGTTACGCATTAAGATTACATGTATACCATGCACCTATGTTTAGATAAAACCATCAAAAAAGCATAATTTTTTGTCAATAAGACACACAGACGGAATGCTGACGCACTTGTCGCCCTCTTTTTTTATAAAAAACGCCTCTATAAATTCTCATCCTGTCTTGTCCTTTGCTCTCTTCAGGAACATGATCAAATTTAAAAGTGGTTTACACCACATTGTTTAACGTGCTCAGCAAGACAACCACCCAAATTGCTTCGTAGCGACAGATCATGTTCGCGCGCTCTCCCTTGAAACACCGACACATTTGTGCAATGTAAATGCGCCAACAGCTAAAATGAACTGCGTAAAAGCCCCTCGTGTGCCGTTAGTGTACATGACGGCATGTTTCTTTTTTGCGTAATGATAACCTTTACACACAGTAAACATTGTACATATATTGCCAAGCTTGCAGAGCCAAAAAAGATTTTTACCATATGTACCAGCTATCTTTTTTATATTATGCGATACCTTGTGCATGTGGGGCACAACATTCACTCTTTTTGTTGCTAATCTGTTCTAGAGTATATTTTTTTATTCTGCGATCCTTTAAGTTTCTGCAAAATAAGCTCTGGCCAGCTCTCGATAGTAGCATTTTAGGGTACCCCGCAGACTTTAACTTCCTAAACTGCTGATCGAACGCGGTTGACATTTTGCGCTCGGAACGTTTTGTGAGAGCCGCCTCTAAGGAATTTGTAAATATTCCTCTTTCCATAAGCTTGGAGTGGGCACTTGCAAATAACAAAATACAGTTTTTTTTGGAACGCGGGTTGTACATTCAGCACAAGTGTTGCCTAAAAACATCGAGCTGCGAATTTAAAAAATGAATGCAATTCTGGTTTGCCATTTCGCAAGTGAACTTTAAAGGCTCGTTCACACTATTGCAACCGAGTACGAACAAGACCCAAGCAGCACACATTTTGCCCAAGTGATGGCCAATGTCTGGCAATGGTCTTTTGGCCAGTGGCCAGAGAGTGGCCATTCATTGGCCAATGCTTGGCCGATGGCTGATGGCCAGTGGCCATTGGCCAACGGCCAGATAAAGGCCAGTCAACGGCCAGTCTCTGGCCACTGTCTGGCCGCATGGCCAAAGACCATTGCCAGCCATTGGCAATGACTGGCCAACTCTGTGCTGCTTGGGGAGATACCAGACCGGTTTTAAGCCTCTTACGACGTCTTAGAACTAGCTCCGCAGCAGCGGAGCAGGTCTTAAGACGTCGCAAGAGGCTTAAAACAGGTCTGGTATCTCTCGGTCGTACTCGGTCGCAAGAGTGTGAACGGGCCTTAAACCTTCCGAGTAAACATTAAAAATGTCGATAATTTTTAAAGCAACATCAACTTCATTTATCGTAGTCAAATCTCATAAAATAACTAAAAAATCGTCAACGTGTCGGGAAAGCTTAAGTACATGCACATCTTCAAGGTACCCAGAAATGCGTTTATCTATTTTCCCCAGATAAATATTGCAAAACACTGGGTCGACAAGAGACCCAATACATATACCATTTTTTTTCGTATACAGGACTGGTCATTAAGGCTGACAGCTGTCGACTTAACATAGAATTCCAGGATGGTAAGAAACTTCTCACAGTTGATGCCTGCCGAATTGTGGATCTGGCCCGTCCGGATTCCTCGAACATGTTCCTTACAGCATTGAATAGTCCAACACGTGGCAATGCTGTAAGCACATGTGCATCTTGAAAATGTAGGTGTGCTTAAGGTTTACTAGATGAGTTCACAATTTCTTAGCTATTTGGGCTTGAGTGTATGTAAAATAAATAAATATGGAAACAAATCTCTTCAGTCCTCACAATTTCGTTCCCCAATCCAAGAAAGGCAGGGACGACTAGAGACGCGTATCTTCAGCGTTTCGAACGAACGGCAATGGGACTGAGGTATCCCGAACTGAAGGGGCGATCACGTTGAGTGTGTTCTTAGCTGACGAGGCGTTCACAGTAATTGGTCGACTGTCAGCGACAGACACGCAGGGCTAAGCCCGTGTAAAACTGGCCCAGATGGAGAGATTTCGACACAGCAAAGAGTGGTACGGGGAACAGTTTCGTTAGGCAAAACCTGAGGACGAAGAAACCAGAAGACAGTTCGCTTCTCGGCTAGCTGGATATTTCGAGCGGTGGATCGCAATAACCAGTGTGTAAAATAAATTTGAAGCCCTTCTGGATAGAATGCTGGACAAGCAGTTTTTTGTTGAGCTGTTGTTGTCGTTTTTTAGATTCTCTACGCGTGCGAGACTGCCAAACTTTTAGATGGGGTAGCTTTCAAAGATGACCTATTTTGAAAAACGTGGAAACGTCAAACACCTCGTGCTTGACGTTGGCGCGTTATTCAGGCGCTTAACAATTCGTGTTTGTAAGACGAGCGAAGCCTTCATACAGGACAAGGGGCGACGAGTCGGCGACGTCTTACTGCGAATCAAATTCAACGTCTAAAATGTAGTGCGGAAAAGGAATTCCCTAATTGTTTTGAAAGGTGGAACTTTTACTTTTGAAGCTAGAAAGACTCTCCGGTACCACGAACAACAATTTTGAAGTAAAGGTCCCACGCCAGTTGTCCGCCGCATCCCTTAGTCCGCTTCGCTTATTCGTTTGAATTGCGACTCCCGCAATGAAACGTGAGGTTGAGAACTACTCGTAGAATGCACAGAGTGATTTCAGTTCTCTGTGCAACACCTTTGTTTTCTCTCAACGTACTCGAAGCTTTTGAGGAGCCACAAAATATATATCATATTTGTTTTATATTTTTAATATTGAATGCGTGGTTTCGATAACACACAACTTTGATTATATTTGGTACGTGTCACTAAACCTTATAAAACAACACATAAAAAGGAAGAAAAGAGTTAGAGCGACTCAAACGGGCCAGTGCTCTATCGGCGTTTTTAAGGCAAAAAAGAAAACAAATTTGGCGCCACATATCGCGTTGCCTTGATAGTTGGGCTCTCATGAGTTACGTAGAAATACAAACTTTTGCGAGCATTAATCCCCTACCACTACCCCATTAAATGTCTCCTGTGAGCCTCCACAGTAAAGAAGCCAACTTACAGATTGTTTAAGTTCGTGTATTTATGTGTTCACTCAGTTCAGTTGAAATAATTTTCAAGCAGGTTATTCTAACAAAAATCCTAGGAAACCGTATAGAATATAATTTAGTCTTCTCGACATTCACAACCAATACGTAGATTACTAGATGCGATTCCCAAGGAAGAATGCATGTTCCTCAGGTATCTTCCGCCACTGTGTCGTACCTTCCTTTACAAAGGTGGGACAGTTTTTCTGCTAGACCTAAGTCTAGAGTAAATAACTGAGAAGCATTTCTCATGGTTGTGGAATGCTGCGAAGACTAAGTTATATTCTATACGGTTTCCCTAGGATTTTTTGTTAGAATAACCTGCTTGAAAATTGTCTCCAACTGAGCTGAGTGAACACATAAAAATACACGAACTTAAACAATCTGCAAGTTGGCTTCTTTACTGATGGAGGCTCACAGGAGACATTTAATGGGGTAGTGGTAGGGGATTAATGCTCGCTAAAAGTTTGTATTTCTACGTAACT
>JAZHYW010002704.1:0-32317 GCA_037355805.1 Ixodes ricinus
GAAAGTGAGACAGATTCAAGTTGTGAGGAGGTCGAGGCTCTACCCGAACAACTCTCTCTTCCCGAGAGCGTCTCCGATAAGCAGCCGGCAGATACCGATGATCCAGAGCGTCGCCTGAGACGTTTCTTGGCGCAATGGGCCGGAGAGCATAAGATTACTCAGAGGGCCCTTTCCTCGCTGGCGAAAGAGCTGAAGGAGCACCCGTGCTACTCGGGCATACCAGGCGACGCTAGAACTTTGTTGGCCACGCCTCGCAGAGCTAATATCACGAGCGTGCCTCCAGGATCCTACTGCCATTTTGGCATTGCAGATAGCTTGAGGGCCCTACTTTCACACGTGGTTGACATGTCGTCTGTACCCGCTCGGCTCGGCATCATGTTCTATGTTGACGGCCTTCCACTAACAAAGAGCACGCACAGTCAGTTTTGGCCAATACTTGGGAAAACACCGGACGTAACTGGTAGTGGAGTGTTCCTGGTTGGTTGCTACCATGGCCACTCGAAGCCAACCTCAGTCGATGAGTACCTTTCGGTATTTATTGATGACCTTGATAATCTCCTTACAAATGGGCTCCCTTTTTCTGGGCAGCTCTTCACGGTGTACATTAGGGGATTTGTATGTGATGCTCCAGCAAAAGCGTTCTTGTTGGGTATCAAGTCGCACTCGGGCTACTTTGGCTGTGGCAAGTGCACCCAGGAGGGCGTGTTTGTAGATGGCACAGTAGTTTTTTAGAAACTGATGCACCTTTACGAACAGATGAAGCTTTCGCACAAAAGCTCAGGAAGAGCACCACGTCAAGGACACTCCACTGAAGTCACTGCCTCTAGGACTTGTGTCAAAGTTTCCTTTAGATTACATGCATTTAGTGTGCATTGGCGTTACCAAAAAGTTGCTGCTTCTCTGGATGAAAGGAAGCAAGTCCTACCGCCTGCCCTCAGTGAGAGTGAATGAAGTGTCGCAGCGGCTGCTTGACCTTAAACAGTTCTGTTGCACAGAGTTTGCACGTTTGCCTCGGCCTTTGAAGGACCTAGGCTTCTGGAAAGCAACTGAACTTCGTTGCTTCCTGCTGTACTTGGGTCCAGTAGTGCTAAAAGGTGTCCTAGACCAAGAGAGATATGAGCATTTTCTTGTGCTCCATGTTGCAATCAGGATTCTTGCAAACCCGAGCATGTGCACCACATACAACAATTATGCCAAGGAGCTTCTTTGTTTCTTTGTACACTCCTTCAAATCATTGTACGGCCGTGGAAAGGTGTCGTATAATGTTCACGGACTAGTGCATTTGGCTGATGATGTTGTGAACTATGGGGCACTCGATAATTTCAGTGCGTTCCCAGCTGAGAGCTTCATGTTCCAGCTTAAACGCCTCGTTCGAAGCTCTACACGGCCCCTTGAGCAGTTGCACAACAGAATAAGTGAGCTTAAGACTAGCAGGAAGCTCTATGCTTTCCAGAAAGATGCCCAACCTCAAGTGGCTTACAAGCAAATGCATATGGGAGGGCAGCTGCCAAGCTCGTGTGAAGGGCCGCAGTTTCACGATGCTGTCTTCCCCCAATTTGTGCTCAAATCAACCGTTGGGGATAACTGCTGTATTCTTTCTGACTCGAGTATCGTCCTTGTTTCTGACTTTTGTTTCGACAAAGTAGGATCGAAAGTACTTCTCGGGAGACAATTCATGACATCCCGCGACTTTTTCACCTCCCCTTGCAAGTCCAGTGATTTGGGCATTTTTACTGTGTCCACCTTGTCCTCTTGTAAAGTGTGGCCATTGTCTAGTGTGCAGGCCAAGTGTGTGTTGTTAGCAAACGTAGGGTTGTGCAATGAGTACTTGGTGTTCCCGTTGCTTCATTCTGTCTAGTTTGTCTAAATTAAATTTTACCCGATGCTTTAAAGGGCAACTTCGCTTACTTTTTGAGCTACCCAAACAAACTACATTTCCTGAATGCCCCAACGTTGCTCTTCCCGACAGACTAGTTTCCATCTCTAAATTCAGATTAGTTATTGAGAAAACGGCGACGCCAAAACCAACATTCAGATTTTACCGCCCTTTTCAGGGCACGACGTCACGTGCATGCACGCTTGCAGATCGTGCAGAAAGTTTAAAAACCAGATATCGCACTTTTTTTCCGCTCTGCTGAGTGAGGGCCCAAGTTAACTTTCACAGCGTTCGGTTCGTACCATCAAACTTTTCGTAACCAGTCAGAAACAAGTTCTACGGCCCACAATAGCCCAAACAGGGAAAAAGTGACGTCACATACATTCGCGGTGAACACCAGATTTGAAAATTCAATAACCTAGTGAAAAAATTTTATTTTGTGAAAATATTTTGGTGTCTGGTTCTTCTCTGTTTATTGGTGTATTTAACCAATTTTGAGGCAAATCAGAGACCATGAAAAGTAAGCGGAGTTGCCCTTTAACATTTGGTTTCCTTTTTCATTTTGCGACTGTATGACCTTGTTGTTCCATCATTTCAGACAATATGTTTGCAGTTGTTCGTTTTTTGAGTGATAGCAGTGTTGGTGTGGTCCCGTCGAATTGGCTCAATGGAAATGAGTGCCTCTGGCCGTCGAAGTTTAGGGCATCAAGAGCTATCAAAGCCGTGAAACTCAGAGAGTCCCCAGATTTGACATACACAAGGCACAGCATTGTCATCCTGAGCAAGGAAGGTAGGCAAGCCAACATGTTTTCTGTCTTTTTTATGCTTTTTTAGCCGAGTGTCTACCGAAGTCAGAAAATGTAGGGAATTTGGCTAACTACCGTGGTCATAAATCTGATGTTACATTTCTAGTGACTACTATTCTCAATCCACAACCACAAAGATATCAGTGGGTACTCCTAACATAAACTGAAGCCCATTACATAAAATAAGACCCCTTGGGAGCTAATATAATTTCGATAGTTCTAGGCGTCTGTGCTGCTCTCACTTTTTTTGAGCGGTCTTGCCGTCTCGAAGTAGAGTCGAGCCCACATGTACCTGATTTTTCCTAATATGAGGTAATCAATGTGCTATGGAACACTTTTAACTGCCTACACCTTTCTTGTAGGAGGGAATTAAACAAGCTAATCTTTTTCTTAGGCGAATGCTTCATTCTAGTAAGCAAATCTTTTTCTTAGATGAATGCTTCATTTGATCTTTGAGCAACCCTATATAAATATGCCATCTCTACTTTGGATTTTGACAGTCTTCGGTTGTGAAATATGCTATTTCATTGTCTGCTTATCTTTCTAGATACTTTCGAGGAAGCAAGATCGAAACTAAGGAAAGCGGAGGATACTTAAAGCAGGTGACGCTTGCCTTGTCAATAACTACCGACCCGGTTCCCTTTTGTGCTCTTTCTCGAAGGTTTTTGAAATCATTGTTCATGGGCGGCTTTTTATTTCTGCCAAAAGATAAATCATGACCAGCATGGATTTCTTCAGGGGAGATCAGTCAAAACTAACCTCTGCAATTCTTTAATTACTCGTCCCCTGTGGTTTTTAACCAAGGGCAAGTGGATACTATCTACTTCGATATGTCCAAGGTTTTCGACACTGTAAATCATGTTCTATTATTGTCAAAAAACTTCGCTTGTATGGCCTATGTCCACAATATCTTGCCTGGTTTAAGTCGTACCTTTCTTCACGCAAGAATTCTGTTCGGATTTCGAATACATTATCCCATCAATTTTCCTCAACTTCAGGAGGGCCACAGGGCTCAAACCTGGGGCCTCTCCTTTTTTAGTTTTCATAAATGATATTGTTTTCTCCGTTAAATATGCTAAGATTTTATTGTTTTCTGATGACATCAAGCTATATTCATCAGTTCGTGACATTGGGGGACTGTTCATTATTGCAACAAGATATAAATAGCGTGTCAAGGTGGTGCTCATCTAATAATTTGTTTTTCAATCCACAAAAGACGAAAATTATTTCATTGTCCACAAAGCGCAATCAGGTTGGTTTTCAATACACACTACCGTGTGTAACGGTCATACAGAGTGTTTCTACTGTGCGTTACCTTGGCGTTGTTGTTGATAGCCGGCTCACTTTTAAAGAACAAGTCACTTCGATAGTGGGTACTTCCCTACGTACACTGGGGCTAATTTCACGAATGACGCATAATTTTTTAGCTTTACATGTTTGATCCATTTATTTTGTTCCTTGGTTCGTTCATGACTTGAATGTCTTCTAGTCAGAGCAACGAAATTGAGCGAGTTCAGAAGCGCCTGGTGCGAACAGCTTATGACAGATACTTTCAACATTGTTAATATAATTATGAATCACTTGTGAACTATTTCGGCTTAAAACGTACCATTCGTGATGTGCGTTTTTACATAAAGTAACTTCTGGCCGGACTGATAGCAATCACTCTTATCATCTGTGAACTTTCACGTACCGACGCGAAGTAGTAGAGTGATTTTACCATTTTACCCTAATACCCCATATGATTCCTCACCCATGTCTAGAATTACGCACTTGTATAATAAACTTCATGATGCGGATCTGAACATATATGCACATACATAATTTCTTATCAATGCTAAAAAGATTGTAACCTCTATATATACTTTGTTTGTTTTTTAGTGCTGGGCTTTGTTTCGTAGCCTTTATATATATTTTGTTTGTTTTTTAGTGCTGGGCTTTGTTTCGCTTTTAGCATGCCATATACTCATTCTACAGACCTCTGATGTTCCTGTATTTTGTTTGCTCACTTAGCTGCGTTTTTAAGGTGACGATTACGTTCATGTTGCTGTTTTTCTGTTCGTTTGTTTTTTAGTGTGAAGCTAATTTTTTGTTTATAGTGTACCAATAACAAGGCCTTTGCAGCTGTTTTTAGACACTAGCACAAAATAAAGTATTATTATTATTATTATTTCTGGAAATGTGCCGCTCCAAATAATTAAAGCAACCCTCACTGTAAAACATGCCAACAGCAACATGACAAGAAATTTCAATAAATTGTATTAAATTGTAAATCGTCTTCATGTATTATACAGGGTGTCAACTAATCTGGAAAACCTGGGATTGTCAGGGAATTTTGAACCATATGGAAAAGTCAAGGAAATTTTAGTAAAGAGCTAAATCAGGGAAAATGACACATGGAAGTGGTATGGCGGTGTGCAACGAAACCCAACTGTCGTGCAGCAGCGTGTCTGCACTGAGTAATGTTGCCAGAAATGTCACTAGGCAGATCAAGCAACCATCCATTAAAAGGGAAGAGCCACTCGGGCTCCATAATTTAGCAACTATGGCGAGCATAGGACCAATAGCAGGTCAGAGTTCTTCGGTCGTAGAAGCACTCCTTCGAGAGAAACACCGGTCAGGGAATTTGAAACAAGTAATTCGGTAGGCACATTCAAGCAAATTCTGATGTTGTGCACTGCACGTCACAGTTAGCACGGACAAGCAATGGGCTGTCTTTTTCTTTGTTTCAATTATGTAACTGATACCTGCCATCAGAATTGCTAGTGTGGGGGAAAGTGCTAATTTTGAGCTCCAGCTTAAAGTAGGGCGCATCAATATTCTGTATGAGCAAAATGCAATGAAAAAGTGCTAATTTCGTGTTCGCACTAGCATGGGGCAGGCCGGGCAAAATGAATCGGCACAGCCTATGTCAGTAGTCATTAACAAAAGGGTGACATATCATTTAATCTGGTCAGAACACTCATATATTCACCCATGTCTATTTGTAGTGGTGGTAGGCATTCATATCTCCCGTGATCATTGCACCAGGATAACGCACTTGGTTATGATTTTCATATTTTCCCCATTTACAGAAGCAGTCAGACTGATAAAAGGCCTGAGTGGTGCAACGCTTGAAGAAATTGAAGCAGGAGCCAAGGGTTGGCTGAAGAACTGCCGAGCACGCGTAAATAGCGCCACAAAAAGGTATGGTACTTAAGCATTATTTCATCTAAACATTTTTCCTTTTCCTGCTGACTGAGAAGTGGCAAACTGAAAACATACTTAAAAGTAACTTAATAATACAAGCCTTGTATAATTATGACTATGAAATTTAATGTATAGCACTGACTGAAATTTCGGATACCGTACACCTCGTTGCTCAAATTTTCGGAAGTTTTTTTTTCCATTTATACTTACAAACAGTCGCCGTATGCTTCATTGCAAGCATTTTGGTTGTTTGGTCTCGTAGCCTCGAATCCCCGTCTTACGCATGAAAAAGCTGGATTAGGCCACGGTCAGATATTCCAGTTCCACTATATCCAACATGGCCGCCATCTGGGGGCCATACTTCTGTATCTTCTCGTGTTTGCATTTCCCTACCGCGACCAGGAGAAGAACGACTGTCCGCCATTCTTCCCGTGTTCTTCGAGCGAGTATATTTGGCAGATAGGCGCAGCAGTAAAGCGAGCTTGGTCAGCTGAATGTAGCCTCCAAATCATACCAGCTTTATCTTTACTGTATGCGGCAGCAATGGCCTCAGCAACGCTTGGCACTGCGATCATCCAAACATGTGGAAAGCGACCAGTATGAAGTGGAAGTTGCATGAGAACTTAATATTGGCATCAAACAAGTGGAAAGTGGGCAATACCATGCAGAGGTTGCATGGAATTTTTTCATTTAAGTTAAAGACCGACGACCAGTTCGCGCTTTCCACTTTTCGCCCGCTTCCTCCTCTCCCTCCTACCCTTTCCACCCACGCCCGCCCCTCTTGGTCCCTTCTTTCCATCCTTCGCTTCCCTCGCCCGAAGGCGTGGAGAGGAGGGTCTTCTGCCTTGCAGAATCTCGAGTCTGGTCGTCGGCCTTTAAAATAGCTTTTTTAGACTGCTTTTTCGGGTTGCCTTCGAGTCCGGAAAATTGGTCGGCATTTGCATTTAGACATCATAGAGTCACTTTGTTGGCATACTATTGCAAATAATTGCTTTGTAGATTGCTCCTTGTTTTTTTACCTTGTTTTGCAAAAAACAAAGTAGTTCATGTTGGTCTTGTGGTGTACTTTGGCGTGGTGTACTTTGGCTAGCAGAATCATTCTCAAATCTTAAAAAGTGGTTTTCTGGACTTCTCTTCTATGGCAAACTTCAGTCATTTTTGGGCTGCTTTGAAATTTCGCAGGAAACTTCTAGCAGTGTCATACAAAATTAGTTTCTGAAATTAGCTTTATATCCGAAAAATCTTGAAAATTCCTGATAGGCAGCAAAACATAGGGTATTTACAATGGGCACATTATGGGTACATTATATAATGCATGCTTAGACACTTGATACCTTTATAAAACTGGGAACAATAGGGAATATTAAACTCATAAAAATTTACTTTTCGTTTCATTGCAGGAAGCTTCCACGAGTCTGAGAGTTAAGAAACTTCCATGAGTCAGCCGGAAACTTCCACAAGTCATCTGGATTGCAAGCCATTATTTCATTTCTTATTGTTTTAAAACTAATAAGCAGTGCATTGAAAGCTTCAATTATATTTACGTACCTATTTTACTAATAAACATGTTTTTACAGTTCTTGAACAGGAGAAAAATCATTTGCTTACTGGTGCGCAGCTATGGCTGTGTCACTTGAGAGCTTGCGATTGACAGGTGTTCAATATGTGGTGTACTTACAGACATGCAATAGCTATGCTTTGCTATGATGTCATTTTATTCACACCAGCTTGGTGCAAAGGCCTATTTTTGCAACAGCGCTTGACTATATTGCAAAGACTTGACTCAAGAGACTGAAAGCCGCTAAGGCAACTAATTAGTGTTGCAATTCTTGATTGCCATGGTAAGTCATGGTTGTATCTTGACGTTAGCCCCCTCACATAGTCAGTCGCTGCAGTACGAATCGGCTTCAGTACTCGTCCTTACCACTATATAAGGAGTTTAGCTATTCAAAGCCTTATGGCTTTTTGGGATTAAAATATCCAGGCCGTAACTAGGTGTCCTGTAATAGTTTTCAAGTCGTCTATGGTAGATCTTGCAAGACATCTTGCAGCCCAAGGACTGGGCGTTATGCCGGCTAGAAGACGGCTACAGGACGTTTCAAGACGTCCGGGCTATATAATATCTTGCCAAGATGTCCACAAAACGTCTTGTAGACCTTGCCAAGACAAATTTTAAGACATTTTTTTGTGTAGGCCAGAATGATGGTGCATGAGCTGGGAAAAGGATGGCTAAAAGACATCTTATATGCCTTTTTAAGATGTTAAATAGACCTATCTAGAGGTGCTGTAGTCGTCTTCAAGAGTTCTTCAAGACATCTTGCAAGACGTCTTGTAGCCCAAGAAAGACTGGGCATTATCCCGACTAGAAGACGGCTACAAGACGTTTCAAGACGTCTTGGGCTATATAACGTCTTGCCAGGATGTCTACAAAACGTCTCGTAGACCTTGCCAAGACAAATTTTAAGACATTTTGTTTTGTAAGCCAAAATAATGGTGCATGAGCTAAGAAAAAGATGGCTAAAAGACATCTTATATCCCTTTTAAGATGTTAAATAGACCTATCTAGAGGTCCTGTAGTCGTCTTCAAGAGTTCTTCAAGACATCTTGCAAGACGTCTTGTAGCCCAAGAAAGACGGGGCGTTAGCCCGACTAGAAGACGGCTACAAGACGTTTCAAGACGTCTTGGGCTATATAACGTCTTGCCAGGATGTCTACAAGACGTATTGTACATCTTGCCAAGACGTCTTTTAGCCGTCTTGTAGCCATCTTTGCGTTCAGTGGGAGAGTTCCCAGAGATTGTCGACTACCGTGCCCGTGACTATTGCGGAAGTTTTGTAGGCTCACCAAAAGAAGCCAATAAAATTCAATTACGAGATCTTGAGAACCAGTTATAAAGCCGTTTGTGTATTCTAGTCGCACTAATTGATTCAGGAAGAGAGGTACGTATTAAAGGAAAACTAAAGCGGTTTTCTATTTGAGAAAAAAACACCTAAATTGTCTTTATTTTGCCTCCAGGATTACAAATATCGAAATTATTTTTCAATTCGGTTCCCGGAGGCTGCAGAAAATAAATTTCAAAGCGTTGAAGCCCCTCCTTCCCGGAGCGTGACGTCATATACCGACGCTTTTGGTATCTCCGCTCTCGCGCATTTTCAGCGCCTATCAAAGCTATGTACGCGCACTCTTGCTATTTTCAAAAAAGTTGCAAAAAAACGTCACGAGTGGTGTCAGCACGAGGGAATATACATCTGGCAAGCTTGCAGTTGCATGCAATGGCCACACAAATGACACGCGCTTGGCGGCCGAAAGGTCAGCTATGGTGTAGATCAGCGTACGACGTAACAGCTGGTAGGAGCGTTTTCGTGTTTTATTGCGTTCATTTACATCTTCGGGAAAAACGAACGTGATATTCAAATTCACAGGATAAAAATACTCTAGAATTCGCCTCTAACTCGTTTTTTTTTCTCAAGAACCTCCTTAGCTTCTGTTTAAGGGTGTATAGTGAGTTTATACGGGGAGCTTTTTTAGCGTATAGATATATTTCCATAAAAAGCCATGAAAGCTACAGAAATGCTGTTTCTGCAAGTGTACATCATACGGCCAGGTGGACATTGTGATCAAAAGAGAATATCCGAACTAAAATAGTACCAATTAACGAAAATGCACTAATGCATTTTTTGATTACAAGTATTAAGGCACATATTTATATTGAAGAAATGGATATTTAATTAAAAAGCGCAAATGACAGACACGGACATGAAGGAGACAGGACAGCGCTATACTCAAACTGCAGCTTTAATAGAAAAATAAAAGAGAAGAAGTGATAGAAATTATGCGGAAGACAAAAATGTCGAAAAAAAGAGAAAGAAATGAAAGAAGTACGAGAATCATAGCAATCGCAGATATAAATTAATATAAAAACCAAATAAAAAACTAAAATAAAAATATTTTTTATAAAATACATTACAATGAGTTTTATTGTTTCAATCAAAATTATTTTAATTGTTATTTATTTATTTATTTTTACATTAATTTATATCTACAATTGCTATGATTCTCCTACTTCTATAATTCCCTTCTTTTATTTTCGTCACTTTCGTCTTCCATATAATTTCTATCGCTTCTTTCTTCTCTTTATTTTTCTATTACAACCCCAGTTGTGAGTATAGCGCTGCCTAGTGTCACTAAATAAGCTACGCTTATTTAGTGACATTTTATTTAGTGACTAAATAAACAACGCTTATTTAGCTCGTTTAGTGGCTCTAGCGCTGTCCTAGGATGCCTCAATGTCCTTCTGTTTTGGTGGATGCCACCTTTGTAGTACCCGATGGCGACAGCACGCGGTGACGGGGAAAATACAAAGAAATCGACGAAAACGAAATGTCGCCATACACTCTTAAAAAAGCTAGTAGTACTTACTAGGTAAGAGCTAGTAACCGCTTGTCACATATGTTACTATGTACCTAGTAACCGCAGGTAGTAACGGTCAAGCTAGTAACGGTTACTATACTTCGTTTCACCTTATGTTGTACCGCAGCGAAGGCTAGAAGCGCGAGCTCATAGCGTTGGCAGCCGCTTTTAAGTCACGAGAGCTTGTGCCGCCGAGATGTGCCCCAGAGCAAGGAGCTCGCGCTTGTAGCCTTTCCTGCGGTACATCATAAGTTGAAACAGAGTATAGGTCGAGAAGCTAGTAACGGTTACTAGGTGAAGAAGCTAGTAACTGTTACTAGCCTCAAAGTAGGATCTATGTATTTTACTACCTCTAGCTAGTAACTAGCGCTACCTCCCGACGGAAGACCGGAAACGCAACTAGTGACGTGATTTCCGGTGAAAAAAAAAGGGGGTGTGGGGTTATATCATTTTTTACCAGGTGGCAGGCGCAACAAAAATTGAAATTGGAAATGAGTAATCCGGGTGGCACTAGTCACCCTCAAATTAACGTACACAAAAAGGAAGCCGATTATTTAAAGTTTATTTCAATTTCTCCACATTTACAAGTAGATACACCCACATTTTAGTACACAATTGACACAATGCATTCAACACAGGTCACATACAAATACCACACGCTATGACACGCTTACTTTAATCAGTCTTATCGCGAACGTACGAGCGGAGGCGGTGGGGATCGAGCTCAGGAGGTTCTTAGCTTAGCACAAGCTTTCGAGCTGAGACGCGTTGGCCCACTCGGCCACTTCCTCCCCAGCTAGCTTCCTAGACTGCCCAGAGTCCTTTATACTGACCATTTGAGCACGCAAACTTGTCGTCCTGTAACGGCACGTCAAATCTTCGTAATCGCTAGGTCAGTTGCGCGACGAGGCAAACCGCATGAAAGCGACGGGAACAAGTGGCCAAGGCGATGAGCGACGTTTCCTAGAAATAAAAAGTCCAGCGACGCGACGGGTGACCGTGAGAAATCGCCGTCGCTCGTCGATGTCTCCGTCGCTCGTCTTGTCGCTCGCTAAATCCCTTACACGCGGTTCAGCCTCTAAAACGAGTGCGGTCGCCGTCGGCGAGGGAGTGCTTTCTTGCCGTCTCCCGCGGCGAGCGAAGGCTGTAATTGACGAGGAGTACGACGGCAGCTGCACTCCTTTCGCTGGTGCGCTACAGAAATGCATGCAAAATTAATACCGCGTGTAGCTCGCGTCTTAATTTTTGTAGTACACTGAAGAATGCTCGCGTTTTTGGGGAAGATATAAGCAAATCCAAACAAACTCGTAGAATGCCAAAACTTTTTTTTTATAAGTGCCAAAGCTACATACACCATTTATGACGCATATCAACGGTTGTGACAGTGCACTGTAACACCGAAGACGCTAAATCAGAATCATTCAACCACCGAGCACACACAAACCGTGAAGAAGTTCTCAGTGTCAAGTAGGAGGACGCAGAGAAAAGGCTTCCTGGACGACGAAACCCAATCCAGTGGCAGCGGCACCGGCTCGTTAGAACTATCCTCGGAGCAGTCCACGTCCACGCAGGCACTCGCCCCGTCGATCGCACGAACGTTAACTATGCACTCCAACACGGGAACACGAGAACTGCACATGACACGAGTCAAAAACGGCAGGTTCACATCGGAGAAATTAGCGTCTTGCGAACTCCGACTGGCACCAACTTGCTAGTCGCACAATGTTGCCAAGCGTCTCTTGTGACAAAAACAAACAAACATATGTTTTAAAAAAATAAAAATAAAAAAGATATAAAGAAACAGAATTAACTTTTCTTGTCGGAAACGTTTTTAGAATGTGCTACTTGGCTATTTTCATCCCAGTTTAAACCAAAATGAAAATATAAACGCTCACAAACGAATGCAAACGAGAAGCAAAGTAAGTAAAGTAAGTAAGCCGCATGGCCATTGAATTAACAATGGCTGCTGCGCTCGCTGTAGCGGTATGGTGCCTGGAACACGTCTCCGACTGGTGTGTTTACCGTGCCCAAAAAAGTGGTCCCTCGATTTCCTCCTGATGACGTCATACAAGTGTCATGATGATGAGATGATGATGATTTTGTGGCTGTTCCTTTGAAGCGGGCGGTTTGAATAGAAATCATACCTAGCCAAATAAAACCGGAAAGAAAAAGGAAAAAAACTGCACTACTGTTGCATTCTTCGCCACTCAGTCCTCCAGCATCCTTTTAGTCCTCTCGACTGCGTCGCTGCACTTCCAGCTGGGCTGCAGTGCCACTCGCAGCGCGATTTACGTCCACACTGGGCCAGCACACAGCATCCCTGCCTGTGTCCCCAACTCGGAAGCCGAGGGCTTCCTGCCAGAAATTGTTCGTGTGAATGTGCCCGTTCTAGATGTAGCCCGTTGTCTGGCGCCTGGCCCCAATCCACCGGGTGTCTTGGTACGAGACTTGGGCAGGAGAGCACAATATGCTTGATAGTTTCCTGCTCTACCACATGCCCGGCATGATGTTGATTAGTACCTGTTGGTCAAAACGCTGCCTGTGGACACCAGCGTTCTTAGCCCTCCCGCACGTGTTTCAAAAAGCAGGCGGCTGCCCAGGCTATTATCATACAGGGTTGTCTCTGTCGATACTTCATTTTTCCAGCGGTTGTACACTTGCAGGGTTGACTTGAGCGGGCCGCCTCCGACCACTGCACAGCGTCTTCCTCGCGCACTCTCTTCCGCACCTCCAGTTCCCACTTTTGCTCTGTAGTGGCAGCCACGGGCACAGTAAAGAAGCCATATTTCTTTCCAGCTGGCATAGTCGCTTTCTCCACTTTGTCTGTATCCCTGCCAGGTGTATGTACACAAATAGTCGTTTGGCCCACCGTCCTCGGTCCATGAGTCGCAGACGCCCGTCGTAGCCGATCTTGCTAGTTGCTTTCTGGCTTCAAACGATGACCATCCAAGATCTCCTCGGACAGCTTCGTTCGCCACTACGCCATGGCAGCCTAGGGCCTGCCTCCCAACTTCGCGCTGCCGGCGCTCCAGAATGTCCAGAACGCCAGGGCAGAGCCGTGATTAGGAGAGTTTGGACAATAGGCGGAGCAAAGGCCGCCGCCAGCGCCGAATATCCCCCCCGTGCTTAGAGCGTAAACTAAATTTGTGACAGCATGTTGACCAATCAGCGAACCGCAACGTCACAATATTGAAAACGACATTCAAATCGGGAAATAGAATCGTTCAATCTCGCCGTCTCGTTGACAATGGCGTCAATCGCAAATCAGCAGCAATGATCGTTGGGGGACCAAGGCGTGGACGCCTTGACTGAGGCTACCAAGGAACTATTCAAATCGAACTGATAATCGAGACAGTAGTCCCGCTTCCGCGCTTCTTTCTGGATAAAAATACGACTGGTGAGTGAGCGCCAACTTAATCGAAGAGAAGACGTCGGGATCTTCGCTGACACCCGGTTTCGCGGAGCGCAGTGAAAAGAAACATGCAACTTTCAGAATCCACAAGTCACAGGTGTCACCGTGTCATGCTATCCTGCGAGTGCGAGCACCCCGCTTTTGTTCCCTGCTCCGCCGCTCGAGTGTTCGTACTGGGGAAGAATCTGTCGAAGCTACCAGCTCGCACTTGTAGCCTCTGCGGTTAGCCCATGTTTGGTCGAAGTATAAATACCACTTTCCCGTGTTGCGTGATTCTATTGCTTGCCGAAGCGGCAAGCGAAGGAACAACGAGTTAGAAACCGTGCGAACTGTTTGGCTTGTGTGTTGCGCTCGAGGAGAGTCTATCACGGAACTTGTCGACGCACGGATGTGTGGTACCAGAAATGGAGTTACACACGCTTGTTGTTTGGTCCCGTCTAATCTACGCAGTTTCCACTGGGCCAGGGGTCATCCGACTGCTCTCGTTTTGTTTAAATATAATGGGTGTGCAAGCACAGAATTTGCTGTTTATAGACTAATATTTCTGACGCATTGACCGGTTTGGCATAGTTCCTATGGAGCTCTGTTTCAGGCTTTATACACTCGAAATGGGAGTCGTTTTCGCATGCTACGGTGACACTGCTTTCATTATGCTCGGCAGACTATTTGCGCGAACAAACCTGGGGCAAAGAAGCTGGGATTAGTTATAGTCCACTGAAGATTAACTTTTGCAGAAATGTTACACCAATTAGGCACTCCACCGTTTAGGATAAAAAAAAAAAAACCTCTTACCTTTGAGCCAGTGTAGAGTTCAAACTGCTATCTCAACACCTGGGTGACAGCAGTTATTTTGAAATTTAAACAAGGTTGGTTAGTTCATCACAGCAGCATAAATAGTATAGGTTATGAGTGTGGCGCTAATGGCAATATATGTAACAACTGAAGAATGTACCTATTTGCTATTGCAATAAAAGATTTTAACTATCAGCAGTCAACATATCTAGCTGGTGTATTATTTGCATGTGCTTGCACAAACTGAACATGAACAGAGCACATATATTTGCATATCAGGCTGAAAATTAAATCTGTTTAGGCCAATAACAGGCTCGTGTTAGATGTCTTGTGATCACTTTTTCTTATAGTGCGAATACTCTCATGTGCTGGAAGTTGCGTTTGCCTTCTGTCCGAAAGGCGGGATGGGCTGGTAACTTTCCACTAACACATGCCCAGTGGCAGACATTTTTTATAGCACCTCCATGAAAAATATGCTCCTGGCTCTTGAAAAAACGGTACGCACCTAGAGGTGCCTGCTATATTAAGAATCAACCTCTAATTGCCTTGCCCAGAGTGTTAGGATGTTGCCAGTCTAGAATGCAGTGTGGCAGTATGAAGCAGTGCCACACAAATAAAAACACAGTAGTACCAGTACACAAGTTTATTTCGAGTCATTCACAGAAGGTACACAACATATTCTGAGAGGAAGAGAATTACTACATAGCTCAGACAGTATCAAATGAGTACCAGTCTAATAGAGGCTACTGAATGAGCTAATCTACTCGCCTCGAGTGCTACCATCGGCATCCTTAAATGGCCCATAGCTTTCATGTGCCTTGTTTTCCGTTTCCTTTTCACTAGCCTCCAAGTGTGCCGTATGTCCTATAGACACCTCGTAGAACTAAAAGGCCGGGATGAAGATAGGCATATCCTCCAAAGCGCTGCAAACAGACAGACTATATATGGAACATGCCCAACCAAAATCAGCTCTAGTGGAACTAGTAAACCTGTCCACAGTATTTAGTATTTCCTGTGGTTTACTTTCGAGGGCTCTTCTGCTAAAAGGAATAATTCTAGGAGTGTGCAAATAGAGATATTTCATACCGAATCAAATACGAATTGAATAATTTTCAAATAGCTTTTGAATAGTTGATACATTGTTCATTTATTAAGTCCATTCCTTATTAAAAAGAATAAAATATAATATGGTTTTCTAGAAGCTGTTGTAAGAACACAAGACTAGGTGAAAATGAGTAATTAAAGGGTGTTATTAAATATAAACAAACTTTCACAATGTGGATGTTTGTGAGCTACAGCAGGATCTTGGCATCACATAAATTGCCAAAGGAGTACATGAAGACAGCTGCTTGAGAACAGTGAACAGAAACTAGAACCCAGAGATCGTGGGTTCAGTGCCCACCCCTGCCCGTTTCGATCTGGATGAGCATCGCACCGGCGTGTGCTCATGTACCACTACTGCGTGGTGCACGTTAAAGACTACAGGCTAGCGGTTGTGCTGCACTGGCTAAATTGCCCATCTACAGCGAGTTACCCCACAACCCCAATTATTAATATGAATAGAAACTATGCGAGTGAGACAGGAAAACCAATGGCTTTAAAATGCAGATTGTAAGATCAAGTTCTATACCAATTCTCAAAAAGCTTTGCAAAAAAAAAAATCAGTGCTACTTTTAATTATCTCCCTGCCCACAGACCAGATGGGGACAGAAGCAGTTAAAGATTATGATCCAAAACATACAGGAGAAGTTTCGTGAAAAGTGGGCAGCTTCAAATAAAACAACACTGTACACATAGACACACATTGGGACTGGTAATAATGACCATGCCTGAAGAGTAAGGAGCCTACACAGACTTTTTGTCGGGTGTATGGCACCCAACTCAATAATGGCATTTTCCTGTACGTATATTAGGCGTACAGAAGTGCCTGTGAAGAAATATTTGCTGTGCTGAACTGTCCCAAATCTGGTTCTGGCTATTCAGAAACTTTTAGAAACTATTCGATTCAGACACCGAATCTAACAGGTTGATATTCGGTTCGTTATTCAAAAATCGAAAATATAAGCACACCTCTAAATAATTAATTTATGAAACAAAATAGGAGTGAACAGTTCCAACATTTTCTTCTTGATTGGAGTACCTTACCTTTGTCGGCTTGGCAATCCAGACGTCCCTTTAGAGTTGCAGATAGCATTAAGACATACATCATATATCACATCACAGCACAAAGACCCTGGCCACTAGCTGACTGAAGGTCATTATATAAATACACCAAAATTATGTGCCATGCACCACAGAAAGTTAGAAACATGAATAGTTAGCAATCATTACTGCTTTAATTAGGTAAATCATAGTAAAGGTTATGGAAGACATTTCAGAATATACAATATGCCTTCTATAATTCATACATTTTGATTGTGGCTTATATACAGGTCAAAAACATACCAAACACTATTGCATGTCAATGTAAATAAGGGGCTATGAAGCATCTTTCTTTAATCACGATGTAGCAGATAGTGATTACTCCAGTCACTTTGACAAAGTAAGATGAATTATAAGATGCAAAAGAAGAGTAAGGGTACAGGCAAGATGGTAAATTCTAAGCATTACTAAGCCTGAGAAGCATGAAGACAGGAGACACAAAATAAAGTGACAACGCTTTCTGAGATGGTGTATGTTGTCCCCTTTATTCTGTGTCTCCTCTGTCTTCCTGCGCCTCAAGTTTAGTAATGGTATGAAATGTTTCGATCAATGCATTTATTCTTAGTAATCTGCAAACTGGAGAATACAACATGTAAAAGCACGCTGCAAGGCTTAGTTGTCAGTGTTCTAAGAAACTATGGTGCACACGGGCTAAAACCACAAGCTTAGGTCTTACTCCTTCAAATCTTTTAGAAATCGAGGTAGAATGAAGCTTGTGTAAAGTGCAGAACCAGCAAAAGCCTGGATTGAGTGTTTCAGCTCATAATGTCCCAGGAAGTACCCACTTAACTCCCAACTTTTCAGGCTATCCTGTACTATCAAGGCCATCATTAGCTGAAATGCCACAAGCATGCTCGTAGTACTATCTGCAAACATTGATGCATACATAGGCTGAGACAAATCTTTCCTATCCCCATCTGCACTTGTCATGCCACTCTACATTGCCAGGTCTTCTGCTAAAGAACATTGGTCGGTGGAACCGTTTTACATGAGTACACTTTGCAGCTCTATGCTTGCAAGGAAAAATATTCGAGGTTACATCCTCAGATCCTCTGCTTTGCATGCATCTTGCAAGAGCAACGGATGTTAACATGCATTCTTACATGCCACACTTTCCCGCGCAATCGCACATAGTGCAGATAAACATATATCAATCACAAAACCTCTTTTTTATTCTGCGATTGTAGCATGATTACACAAGCATCTGCATGATTAGCCAATTTGGGCCTCTGAAACTATTGTTTCACGTGTTGCGGTCCGGTTAATTGGATAGATTTGACAAAGCCCACGTTTTTTGTATTTGATAACCAGAAGGAATTGTCTCATAAAGAGTTGGCTCTTTACCCTCGTAACCCGTAATTATTTATTTCGGTGTAAGAAAGGAAACTTCCTTTAACGGATGCTGTCATCATGCGTTGTCTTTTGCAGTTTGACTTAATTTTTCATGATTTATTAAGATTTATTATGTTAGCACCATGCAAAAATGCTGCTGATATCTCCAAACTTTGTCCTTCAGAAACATCAGTTATCTAATAAAGTCTTCGGCATTATATATTGCTTCGAACGGGGCTTGCACATTACCGTGGTCTATAAGGCACAGCCTTTGTTACCGAAGCCACTGCACAAACAGCTTGTTAGTGTTTGCTTATTTAAAAGGCTCCTGTATTTTCTAGCTTTTCTAGAAGGTTTTGGGACTCCAGCCTAGGTAATCATCCCCACCATGAAAAAATACAAGGACATGAATGCATGATCCATTATTCCGAAATACTACTAACTACTCTTGAAGGTTTCTTGCTATGACTGTGAATATAGGCCAACTTATGCCTTCTAGTTCCCGATAAATTACGCCAGCACGAGATGTGGCAACAGGATAGTGTAAACAAACCTTTGTTTGCTAGCTCGATATCTCGGCACATATCAAAATGGCTTCCGTTTGGATGATCAACGTAGTACAGGTGAAAGTGCCAGGGTTTGAGATGTGCGGGCGATTCCTTTTTTTAAAAATGTTTTTTAGATATGAGCGACATTGAATATATTTAATCTTCTTTCGTATTAAAGAAGTGCTTGTGAGACTATTTTTGAAGTTTATCATCCAGGAGCTAGGAAACATCACTGTCACACCGTGGTACCACCATCGTTGAAAGTTGCTAATCCTAGCCTACCATCATGTTATAGGCAGTTCTGCAATGGTTCATATCAGATATTGCCACGCATGTTGCTGAGCGAGCGCATGTGTGGCCCAGTGGTTACCGTACTTGGCTTTTGTGTGGAGGCCCCAGGTCCGATTCCTGGGAGTGGTGCGTCTTTTATTTATTTTTTCATTTTAGCATTCTCGTAAGCTCGAAAAGCTTGTCGTCTGATCAAGGTATGAATGCTCTACGCACCGAACGCTCTACGCCAAATATTCCAGAAACCTACGCGGGTACATAAGGAACTCTGTATGATGAGCCGGAGCCAGTCTTGCCCCAGCGTTCGACCCTGCTGTTTCGCCGCCGTCGACGCTAGCCTTTTTCTAATTTGCTTTGGGCACAAGTTGACCCAATTAAGCATTTAGTTTCTCCAGTTAATTCACTGCCCCATCATTTGTAATTCGTGACATTTTGCTGGAGGTGCAGGGTATAGCATTCTATGCCCGTGAAGCGTATCCCTCCGAAGACACCCCGGCCAAGTGAGGTGCTCAGTCCCGGAAGGCTACCCTTCGCCCAAGACTCGGAAGCCTGAATAAGCTAACGTTCCAAAGGGCAACTCCCGAAATTCGGAATCCTGCCGCAAAGGCTAAAGAAGAAGACCGCGACGATGACCATTCCACCCGTTGTTGTACTACGCGTTGCTGCTTGTACTCCTGCATCTTTGCATGGTGAGCCTTACGAAGATGTCGAGGACTGGCTACAGAAGTATGAGCGAGTGGCCCAGCACAACCGATGGACAAACGAACAGCACTTGCAGAGTTTTCACTTCGCGCTCAAAGGAACGGCCAGGCACTGGTTCGAGAATCGCAAAACTTCCCTGACCTTGTGGACTGCCTGTAAGGATGCGCTGAGACGACATTCACCAACCAATATAGACGGGAAAGGGCCAAGGACCGTCTTTGAATGAGGACCCAGGGCGCAAACGAGACTATCACCAGTTTCGTCGAAAATGTTCTGCGCCTGATCGCTCGCGTCGACCCTCAAGCCACTGATGAAAAGAAGCTGCGGATCCTGATGCGAGGTGTAAAGGATGACATGGTCTTGTTCGCAACCCGCCATCCACTGTCAAAGATTTCGTTAAGGAAGCCACGAACATGGAATGTGCCCTCCTCGCAAGAGCCAGCCACTACCATCGGCACTCGAGCATCGCTGCTTCTTCTGCATTGGGCTACGACATCAGTCCTAGCATCCCCAGCATTCGCGACATCATCCGTGAAGTCGTCCAGGAAGGGCTCCACAAGATGCTCCCAGCCGCGGATAAGCCCATCCTGACTATCGCTCACCGAGGTTGTCCGAGAGGAGGTTCACTGAGCCGTCCAGCCTGAAGTTCCCATCAACACGACGACGCCAGAGGAACTGACGTTGAGCTACGCTGCCATGGCCTGCCGATCGCCGCAAGCTAGCCACCAGGTTACGGCTACACCCTGATGAGACCCTCCGATGCTGCAGTATCCTCGACGCCAGGAAGGACGAGTCCAGTACGTCCGCCCGGAGCCGAGGAAGACCGACGTATGGAGGACAGCCGATCGACGCCCGTTGTGCTATTACTGCGGGGAAGCCGACTATATCTACCGCTGTTGCCCCTACTGGCAAATAGGGCTGCGCGGCTTCCACCCAAGCAACCCATGCCCACGCTACGGTGAGCGACTACAGGAGATTGAAGGGCACCTTCGACAACCTCAGTTTCCTCCGCCTGCACCTTGCCGCTGGTCTCGGTCACCGTCACCACAACATCCAGCTTCGCCGATGCACTGACCCCGTCGTGAGAGCTTGTTGCCCTTGTTTCGCCGGGAAAACTAAGCGCGGCAACTCATGGAGCTACAGGTGCCGGGAACGAACGACATGAAGAGCCTCCACAAACGCCTGAGCGGTCAACTTAAACATTGTTATCGACGGCCACAATGCATCGGCACTCGTGGACACTGGAGCAGACTACTCAGTCTTAAGTGGGAGGCGCTCTTGCAGTCTTCAAAAAGTGAAGACACCGTGGGATGGGCCGCAGATATGAAGCGCTGGAGGACACCTCATCACGCCTGTCAAAAGGTGCACTGCTCGCGTCAAAATTCACGTCGACATGTGTCCTGTGAAATTTGTCGTTCTACAAGACTGTGCCAGAGATGTAATTCTCGGCATGGACTTTGTGAGAGTACGGTGCCGTCATCGACCTTGCAGCAAACCAGTCGACGCTGCGGACACCTATTTCACCTTCAGAGAAACCCCGAAACAGCGGCAGCGAGTCGCTGCTGCCCACGTGAACCTGCCGCCGCGATCAAGTGTTGTTGTAACCGTCGTGACCGATGCAGCTACCAGCGGCGAAGTTGTTCTGGAAGGAAACCTTCAATTGCTCCTGAGAAGAGGAATAGGTGTCACAATAGGAGCAGCTGAACTTCAGGATGGGCGCACTGTGGTCCTTGTGACAAACTTCCGAGAAGAAACGCAACACCTTACTAAAGGTGCAGCTGTGGGCCACATCGAGGAACTCCGAAACTGTGCCGAAATGGCTACGATTATTGAAGAATCCTCGCTGCCTCAGCAAGACTTTACGTCGCCAGCGCAGCTAGACACTGACCCTTAGCGCCCAGGCCCAAAACAACGACAGCTGAGTGACCTCCTCGCCGAATACAGTGACTGCTTCGTGACGTCGTCGAAGGTGTGCCAAACCACTGTTGCGAAGCATCGCATCGTTGCCCAGGATGACATGCTCCCTGTGCATCGATAGCCATACCGAGTCTCCATAAAAGAAAGGGAGGTCATCCAGGAGCAAGTGCAAGAAATGCTGAACGACGACAGCATCCAGCCTTTAAGCAGTCCGTGGGTCTCTCCAGTCGTAGTGGTTAAGAAGGACGGAACGCTTAGGTTCAGCGTGGACTACCGGCAGCTGAACGGTTGACGAAGAAAGACATCTACCCACTCCCCCGCATAGACGACACGCTAGACCGGTTGTGCCACTCTCGATATTTTCGATATTTTTCATCGATGAACCTGAAAAGCGGCTACTGGCAGATCGAAGTCGACGAACGGGACCGAGGGAAGACAGCCTTCGTCACGCCGGATGGACTGTACGAGTTGAAGGTGATGCCCTTTGGACTATGCATGGCACCAGCAACTTTCCAGCATGTCGTGGACACCGTACTTACTCTACTGAAATGGCAAAGCTATCTCGTCAACCTTGACAATGTCGAAGTGTTTTCAAGCGACTTTGACGAGCACTTGCGACGACTCCGAGCTGTTCTCCAAGTTATACAGACCGCTGGCCTCACTCTCAAGCCATCGAAATCTCGGTTCGCCTATGACGAACTGAAGTTCCTAGGCCACCCCATTATCTAATGTCCGCTGAGCCCCACAAACACAGTGAAATGGTAGCTCCGTAACTCTCGCACCCTTTTTTAAAATTCTGTTGAAATTAAAAAGGTTCGGCCTGTAAATTGCTGAATATTTCCAAGTCGGCGCCAGATCTCCGCAACCTGATGATGCGCCCGCCTGAACAGTACTGCCACCTCGCTAGCAGACGACGCAGAAATGTAGAGTGGTGCAATGAGCAAAGGGGCCGATTTGTCTCAGTTTTATCCAACGAGGTAGAAAAACTTAGAACGATAAACTGGTATCCCATTCATCAGGCAAAAAGCATCCCACCCCAGCAACCACCATGTTGCACATTTTCTTGACTACTTGTCATGTGACGTGACAAAATATGTGATGATGGCCACACAAATATTTCAGCGCCCAGTAAGTTTGCCTTTGATATACTGGGCCCCGCCATCTTTTCGCTGTTATTGTCGCAAAATTGGTTGTATGGTCACGTGATGAGCAGACAAATGTATATGGCAGTGGCCAGGAGGGGTCGCTTTCAGCTGCGAGTTTATCACTTTAAGCCCCCCTCCCCCCATACATCGTCGGCATCGGCATGCATCAAAGTTAGCAAAATAATACGACACAGGCCATCGAATAGTCCACTCCGATATTATGGCACAGTATATACATCCTGGCGTTCCAGATCATATTCGTCATGATAGCACATATAATAGTGCAGGATCCAGAAAAGAGCCTTTTCGTTCAACATTTCATCTAAAGGTTTGGTCATGTTTGAATCTAGCTTGCTAGATCCATCACTATTACCACAGGAAATAGCTGTTAAGGACAGGTAGATAACATGAATGCCGTGGAATGACGAAAAGCTCCGAGATTCATCCACCTAAACAATCTACAAAGCTTTCACCTCATTACAAAAGATAAATGCAATCTCACTAATGGATCTGGCCACCAAGGTGCCAGTGTTTCAGAAGACTTTCCTGCCCAATGGCTGCGGGCTTTGTCCCTTTCTGCCTGCTGCCTTGTGACCATGTGACAACAAACAGCATCATATGACTTCATCATGCCGGTTACTTCATAATAAACCAATTCGTACGTTTCCAGCATTTCAGACAAGGTTTGGGCGTTAACAAGTTGTTTACCTGAATCACCAGATACATAAACTTCGTCGGTCAGAACAAAAATTGGAAGCAATCATTCAAACAGCACGGAATTTACACAAGCTTCGTTCCTTCCTCGTTTTCACCAGCTACAACTGAAGCTTCCTGCCTCAAATGTCCAAGCTGCTGGCTCCACCTTAAAACCTGCTCCGGAAAAATGTGAAATGGAGCTGGGGTTCAGAGGGGGATGAAGCCTTTAACAAGGCAGAGCAACACTGCTGCGGTCAAGTCGTCAGGTGCACTACAACCCCACTCAGGAACTGATCCTGGGATGGACACATCTCCAGATGGAGGTGGAGCAGCGCTGTCATATATACCATCAATGCAGCCAACAAGCACGTGACTCAGGTCCACAACATTCATCAGTGCAGAGAAAAACAAATCCCTACTTGAGAAAGAGGTCCAAGCATTAATTTTCGCAGGAACCAACACTCGTGACTGCCTGCTAGGCAGAACTTCTATGCTCAAAACTGATCATGAGCCCTTGATCGGAGTTTTCGAAGAGTGCAGACCAAATCCAACCACTGCAGCTGCCAAAATACAGTGCTGTGCACTCATGGTTGTGAAGTACAGCAGCTAAACATTTAGTATAAGCCTGGCCAAGCAAACAAAGACGCAACAGGAGAAAACAGCAGATTGCATGGAGGGCAGACCTCGGACATTTTAATCCAGTTTCCCTAAAGCAGCTGAAAGATCTAAATACAAAAAATCCTGCTCTAGTAGTAGCACTTCGAGAGACGATCAAGGAAGGTTGGCCAAGAAAGCTCAAAACGTTCAGTCCTGCAACCCTTCTGCCAACAGAGGGACATATTTACCTCGGATGGTCTTCACATTCGGAGAGAGGAGAGTGGTCATGCCCAAGAAAGTATGAGACACCTTCCTCAAAGAACCCACTGATACACAGATGGGTATCAACAAAATAAAAGCACTTACACAGGCAATACTCTGGTGGCCAGGCATTGCTAAGGCGACTGAAGACGTTTTACAAGCTTCCACAGTATGCCAATAGGCTCGGCCAGAAACCATGGCTCCGTGAACATGAATTAATCTGGACTGTGCTGCCCTATAAAAGGGAAAACGGTGCTAACTGTGGTGGATAGTTAACTATCTGAAAAACTCCTTTGCCCAGTAAGACCTCCTGTTTGCCTGGTGCATGTTAAGAGAACAGCACCCTGCACATTACTGTTTACACAGTTCATTTCTCAGAATGAAATCCGCCATCTAAGACACCTAAGGACTGCACCTCGCGTCCACAGTCGGACGGAGTCACTGAGAGAGCATTTAGTATCGTGGTACACTGTCTGCCACAGGAGGACAATCTGCAGCAGAGCTGATGATCAACTTTTGTCCCAAGTTTGTTGCATGGACCTCATCACTCAGAAAAGCAAGGGTAGACCTGGAGAGATCCAGCAACCTCAAGGAAAGCAATCTTCTCTTTGCAAGAAACTTCGGAGCTGTAGAACATTGGGTGCCAGGACGATCTCCCAGGTTCTGAGAAAGCACATAACTTTGGTACAAATCCATCACGGCACAATGAGGAGTCACCTGAAGCATGGATCAGTTGTGCCCAAGACACCCGAACTTAGCTTATTGCGGGTTGTGTTATGAATGACCCCACTGGACACTTGCTTGTTTGCCAGTGAACCAGCAAAAGAACTAGGCTATGGACCAGGAAACTATCAATACAAGCGGTGCAAGGATGCCCCGCTCGGGCATGGAGAGCACCTACCCAGATGAACCTTTAGCTTGCATGGGGGAGTGTTGGATCCAGCCATCAGGAGGCCAGTGTTTCCGGAGACTTTCCCACGCAACAGCTGTGGGCTTTTTCGCTTTTTGGAAGCCTGCTTGTGACCATGTAACGAACATGCACGACGCAGTCATGTAAGTTCTTCCATAACAAACCAATACGCATGTTCCTTGCACTACACAGATTTAACAACCACCAATATTTGAACTGTGGTGTTGATAAAGGCAAAACAATAAAGAAAAAGGGTTTCTGGCTTACAATTGCACTTGATGCATGCACATAATTGGCCACCAGCCTCCTTGCAACATCCTGGAGCATTGGAGCATAAGAACATGAACACAGCTCTCGCACTTATTGGACTGAGAACAAGCGTCCAGATGAAAACTAACTACCAGAAACGAAATGGCTGCAGTGAAGTCTACTGCAAACAAACAAACTCACCGATGCTCGACAATTAGTAAGTCGGCAACCACAATGAAAAGAAACGAGACAGACCTAAAAGCTTCAAGCGATGACCATGGAGGTGACGTGGGTCTCGTGCCACTGCAAGAGAAAACACCAAAACTGGAAAATCCAAATAGGTAGGTGAATAAAAAGAAAGGGTCGGAGGCAAAGTGCAGGTGCCGAAGTGAAAGGGTCTTGCATGGTGAGGCTCACATGCAAAGCTTGCGAAGCAAAAGAACGTCCTGCAAAAGTTTTGAGTGGGTGCAAAAGAAACGAGAAACATGTGAATACAGAAAGAGTGTGCTAATTACAAGAGGAAAGCAAACTGAAGAACAGGGAAAAGACAGGCTCACATGGCCTAGTCTCTGCATCGACTTTCATGCAAGGAACCAGGAACAAAAATCAAAGTCAAGCAAAAGGAGCATGTAAAACATGAGCAGCATACAGAATGAAAGAAAAAGAGACAAAGCACAGAAAAAAACGAGACACAAAGGAAATTTGCATCACAGCAGAGGCTTACATAAGCTTACATGCAAAGCACATAAACATCCAAAGCCACTGAAAAAAAAATTCAGCAAGAGCTTAGAACAAAAGCAATGCGCAAACCAAATAGCAGAAGCTGCACTATACACAAAGAAAGCAAAGCAAAAGACAATAATGAAAGCAGGGACAGCAATCACCTCAGTTGAGGGAATCTAAAACACTAATTTCTCCTACGCGGTACAGCCATGGACTTGCTGGCAAAGTCCCTGTGTTCAGCTGCCCTAGCTGCCAACCCGCGACTCTTTTCTCGCAGGAACAGTTGCAGCCGTGAGAGACAGAACCGCCTGATAAGCTTAGTTTTTATCTCATGGCACTCGGGCAGCTGAACACATTGGCTCTCTGTGGCCATCCTTGCAGACAGGCTGTTCAAGATCCCCTGCGCACTCATCAAATCTTGGATGAGGCTGCGAAACACTCTTTCACAAATTGTGAAGAGGGTGCATGCAGCCTCAGACGGACAAGTCAGTGCGTCTGGCACATAATTTTTGAGCCTAATGAGGCTGTTTGCAGGTGCTGTGCATACTTGAACAGCTGCAGCACAGGTGTCACACACAGCATTATTTTTAATGACTGTCCTCACCACATACCCACAGTAATAGTCGAAGCTATTCTCTTCAGGATGTGACATGCTTAATTCCACTTCCTCAAGCAAAGTGTCAGTGGGCACAGTGGGCAGTACATTTAGGTCTGCGAGGTCTGTCAGGTAGAATGAAGCATCGTCCAGTTCGTAGGACCCTGCCTTAGAAACCTTGAGGTACTGTGACAGGGTAATAACCTTCAGGGCCATCTTAAACTCCAGGGGAGTTGGCAAAGGATTTCCCTGTCGTACAACTGAAAACAAGTTTTCCAGGCAATCCTGTGTGAACCGGGATGTCAAAATAAATGAAAAGGAGTGCCTCTCAATGAGATTCTGCTGCAGGTCCAAAATGGACTTTGTAGACAGCATTACGCCCGCTTGCACAGGTTTAAACACTCCATCCCCGATCGTCACACGGAGCAGAAGGTCCTTAAAATTGCTCAAAAAGTCCAGTGTGTCTTTGTAGCGGGCCTCATTCTGTCTACTGATCGCAAGGACCGGGTGCCTGCTGCTCATGAGGTCAAACCACTTATTAACCTGTTCGAAGAACCAGGCTGTGGTGAGGAAGTCCTTGCTCCATCCATGGTTCTCCACCAGGAAGCGAAGGGCGGTGGCTGTTGAGTGGCTCAGCACCCGCAGGGCAGTGCTCACCTACAAACAAAGAAATGCAGTTTTAGATTCTCAAGCCTATGCAATGTTTAGTAAACTCAGCTGAAGGAACGAAAAGTCTGAGGACACCTAGGCACTTCTTATGAGTTGTGAATGCGAAAGCATAATTGTCGTTTTTCTGCTCCCTTAGTTCTTTTGCGGCGTAGTGGCGTAGACAGCCGAGCGCGTGCTTTCGTGAAGTGGCCGCGCCGCGCCGAGCTCGGCCGTGCAGCCTCTCCAGGGTTTGCCTGAGCAGGCTGTGCAGCCAGGCCCGCACCGCCGACCTCTTACCAGCGGCCGGGCTGCTGTTTTCGCTGCACTGCCATAGAAAGGGCTTCTCTGGTGGCACCCTTGAAACTACGCTGCGCCAGAGCAATGCTAAATGCTCTGGCGCATTTAGCAATTAGCAATGCTAATTGCTAAATGGGAGCCTCACTCATTGATGATGCGCAACAACCAATGGCAGCCTATCTATCAGATTTCTGTTACAGATGACAGGCTTTGCTCCATTTGGACAGGGGAAGGTGCCATTTGGTGCGGCTCCAAAGCTGATGACATCTGTTCACTCTATGGGACAGTTAATGCTTTTGCGTTAAAACCTAAAATCTGGAAACTGCACCCTCAGCCAGTCAAAGAACTGCCTGAGGACATATGGAGGTAAAGGTCGATAACTTCCACTCGTATTGTCCACACAAAGTCTTTTGCGCTTCCACCGGATGTGATGTGCTCTCCGCTGGCTGCTCTCCGAGCGCTTGCCAGAGTGGGCCTTTTATAACGATAAATACAGCCATCAGGCTCAAAATACAAATGAGCGATTGTCATTTATGGATAATGTGGATCATATTCAGCCGATTTTTGAACACGACGGGTATATTTCAAATTTCGTTGAAGTATCCCTTTAAGGGTGGCCCAGTTATTTTAAATGTGATAGCATTTCCAGCCCCCCCCCGATTCCTTGGCCTTGAGCGTGTCAGTACAGTCGCCATCACAAATACCGGCGGGCACATGTAAAGCCATGTCAAGATACTAAGCATCTGATTAATACAGGCAAAGGTATGTTGTAACGCGCCTCTGCAAGCGTTTCACGAGTCAGTTGACGCATCACGCATGTACAAAGAACGCTTCTCGTTTGTCTACCAAAAAAGGTTCGCCTCTGCTCTGCACGGAACACTCATATATCCCTTCTAAAGGGTCACCCTTCCGAAAGCTTGCAGATTTTACAGCAGAGCATTATGATGCATCCCTAAATGTCCGCAACCAATGAGCCGACTGACCAACCCGAAAATCCGTCTGCACAGAAAGTGACGCACCGGAAGGATACGACGTCACTTTCGGAAGTGACGTCCCTGACGTCATGTCAAAAGGCGACGTCGCCTGTCACATGATATCAGTTGCGCCGGCGCGACCTTGGGCGCGACAAGCTTTAGAACCATGTCGTACGGCTTCATTACAAAAGACGCTGAGACGCCATGGAGCAGCAGGCTGAGATGTCGTTCAACGCATCAGGTCCATAGTCTACGTGAATCATCAGACCCGAGTAGGAGCTCGGTCGGAAGCATTCGAGTATGCCTCCGAGGAGAAGGCGATGCCAAGCGTACTTGCCGGGCTGCTATGAGTGCGCGCGTCAGTCGCGTCTGAGCAGGGGGACTCCTTTCCCCCTGCTGTCTAGACTTTTCAGGCATTGAAAAGTAACGGTGCTGGGGAAGAGCAACCCGGAGCTCTTTCCCAGCACTGCTTGCATTAGTGTCAAACCAGGGCCGACTTGCTAGAAACAGCGTCTCAGCTGAGACAGGTAAGAAAGCACTGGCCAAAGCCAGCGCACGAGCCGAGCGGGACTCCGCGTCTCAAGACGCTCATGTGCCCCACCCTTTGCACTGTTTGCTTTCAGCCAGTCTCAGCTGAGACGCTGTTCTAGCAAGCCGGCCCAGAACAAGCTGTCACCGAGAGGCCGAGATTGAATGCTTCTATTTCACGCTTTAGATGTTGTTTCCAATATTGTGACGTCACGATCTGCTGACTGGTCGACGCTGTGCCGCACCTTTTGCTTAACCTCTAACTGCAAGGGGAGTACTCGGCACTGGTGGCATCCTTTGCTCCGCCCATTGGCCAAACTCTCCTAAAATATGGCTCTGGCCCCGACCACATCTTTGAGGGTTTGTGTGTTTGAAAGATGCTTGAGACTACTTAGGAGAACGCCTAGGCTACTAAAACCTAGCTTGAAAGTCTGTGCCTTATAAAACAGCAAGGCAAGACCTGCTCATTACTATAAACGTCTTGCTCACCTTCATCTTCTCGAAATGGTTCGGGTCCAGAAGCTCGGGACGAAGCTTGGGGGCCAACTTGAAGGTAAGGTTCTTCTGGAACTCGACAAGCTGGCGAACCGGCTCGAGTGATACAGTTGAACACGTCAGCCCGTTAGCGGCTACAACGTCTGATGGCAGTGTTATTGTCTGGCCACGCACAAGATGCCCATTCAAATTCTTCATAAGGTGGGGAACATCAGCCAAGAAAGCGATCTGCTCCCCAGGAACTTTTGGGTGGGGAGTCATGTTGACGACTCTGCAGTGCCTGCCAGCGTTTACACCAAACTGTTTCCACATCGCACGATTGCCGCTTCCCATGTCACTCGTGACGGCCACAACCTGAAGCCCAACATTATGGCACCGCTCGATCAGAGTCTTCACTTCGGCAGCAGCGTCTTCTCCACTGAAGGAGCTGCCTACACCAAAAGAAATATAACAAAAAGTAAAGATATAGTTCAATACTAAACAGGATCAGAAACTCTAACAAATACATAAAGGTGGCAGTTATACAGTTTAAGCAGCAGTGATGTGATTGGCCTAAGCCATTTTGGCGTACGTTTCGGAGCAACCAAAACAGTGTTTTGGAGCAGCAAATGTGGCCTTTGGACCAACCAAAACAGTGTTTTGGAGCAGCAAAAGCGGCTTTTGGAGCAGCCAAGGCAGTGTTTCGGAGCAGCAAAAGTGGATTTTGGAGCCGATATTCTTAGGAAAATAAAAATATTCGTTTGAAGTGCTGTACAAACGAAGGGCACTTTGTGTTGTGTTGAGTTCTGATGTGACGTGTTGTGACGAAACTCGCTGCTTCTGTTTTTACTGCTCAGACATCCCACAAGCGTACAGTGCTGTAGGCATTGCCAAGCAATTTCGAAAAACCGCTTACCACCATTTTACTATTAAGTAAGCAAACGTAAAACAATGAATTGCAAGCGTCCCAGCTGGTGCCTCAGTCACGCAATCATGTTCGCATGCACGTGAGGCCAACTTCGGCAGGCTTGCTGTTGGGCATGCTTCGTCGCACGAGCGCACACAACGGCTGTCCGATCGAAACCGAAACCATACCCCTCAGCTGCATCACTAACTTATCCCGAAAATTGTACACAAAATGTAACTTTCGAGCATGTGACAAAAAAAGACCAGTGGCAAGTGTTTGCCAGGCCGGCAAGCAAGGTACAAGCTAAACACAGAAAAAATAAAGAACCAGAGTGCATCGATGCAAGACATTGCGAGCCAGCCTCAAAACGTTCTTGGAGCGCTTTGCGCAACGACTGAGCTCGAGACAAACAAGCACGCTGTGCGGGTTCAGCGTGCAGACATTGCCCTCTTTGCTTTAGCTCACTCCTCTTCACCAACTTTCTTTCGCGGAAATTTTTCATGCACCGAGGTTCTTCTCGAAAGAAGGCCCACCGAGAGGAATCTAGATAATCAATACTTTGACAGAGCAGTCTTTGAATTAAACAAAACTTTGAAACAGCGCTAAAAACACAAGAGACAAGAACGAGGAGTGGACGAACACTGACGCTGACTGGCAACTGAAGTTTATTCCTGCGAGGAATGGAAAGGAAAACATAAAAGATGCACGATAGATAAAACATGATCCACCCCCTTGAGGCACGCCGCGAGCACTTAAACGAATCTGCCGAATTTCTTAATGAAAGAGACTTCGTCATCCACCAAAGCCACAGACGGGGCACCAACACACGTGTCCGCTCCGTAGGTAGAAATAAAAAACGCCTCATCAATTTTTCTAGTCACTTTGTTGCGGTGACGAGCCGGAATCTTAATCTCCGTGAAAACCGGAGAACACGCAACACCTATCGCAGTGAACTGCAAGGTGTCCCGACGGTGAAGACCGAAGGGAAAGGGAATGCTCCCTGGCCCTAACATTGACACACCTCCCGTTTGACCTATGTACACCTTGCCACATGACAAAGGGATCAGATAGACGACACCCGTCGCGCACGTAACATACCGGGTTCGGTGGCTAACCTCACACCGAGGCCCAGATGACCCAACACGATTAACTGCGGCGCAAAGACGGGACAACTTTGAAGGGGCTGAGAACACAACAGGCACGTCAAACTTCTCAGCCACCTGCTTGATCCTATGTGAAAAAGTGTGTACATAAGGCAGAACAACCGGCCTGGAGGGCATCCTCCTCCTTTCCCTCAGACTCAAAAGACCTCTAAACACTTTGAGAAGTGATTCTTGCAGCACCCACGACCACAGCCAACGGGCTGTGGTTTTAGCGCTGTTTCAAAGTTTGCATCATGAACCAACTAGCCCAACTTCACGCCTTGTTTGAATTAAAGATGGATTTTTGTAGTAACGTATGATTTAAACAAGAACAGGAATGTTGATGAACATGCGGCGGTACTTAGTTTCACTTCAGAAAGTACCATATCTGCAGGGACGTGGGGACGGCAACATTGGACGTCGCACGACCACGGTGACTGAAAGGCGGTGACCAAATAGTTTTCCCACAGCCGTTGCTTCAGCTCACAAAGTAACTCCTGCCGCGCAAAAACGTGGTTTCGTTTCACAGCATGACGGCATGGCTGGTACCCGGCACGCTAGCTTCGGAGCGTCTGCACATATCCGCGTCTATTACTGAAAATATAAAAAAGCGACGAGAGACGAGACCCACAAGACGAGAGCGTGAAACGCAAGACGGCGGGAAAACCATGCAAAACTGGGACGACAATTGATGCAC
>JAZHYW010002705.1:0-39524 GCA_037355805.1 Ixodes ricinus
ACAAAGGCGTCGAAACCTTATTTTTGTTGCTAATAAAGAATATCAGAGACCTGCACATTTAGCCTTCTTGCAAAATAGAAGATATACTAGCGGCGCAGGGGCGCATGCAAAGCATCTGGGGTACCTTATAGCTAGGGTTCCGTGTTTTCGAGTTTGTCTTTCGTCAAATTCAGAGAGTGTTTTTCGGAGTTTATTTTTTTGCCAAAGATTCGGAGTTTATCGGAGTTTATATTTGTTTGATTCCCAATTCTCCGAAATTCGGAGTTTAATTTCGCAGTGTTTTTTATTGAAAATAAATATGTAAATAATAACCGGATGTAAACGTATGCCAGATAAAAATAAACGCGCTTGTATCGATTAAAATTTCTTCAGTTGAATTTGACGCTGCATGGTGCCATTGCGATTGGCAATATCTAATTTGTCCCACTACAAAAGTCGCACGCAAGTGTTGCTTCGATGTATCTTCGATACCTTAAAATCAATAAACTCCCGGAGACGGTTGCTACGAAGCTCGTAGTCATCCCATCCTATTCCATCGATTTATCGCGTGGCCGCGCGACGCGGAGTGGTTAAGAAGGTAATAGAGAGTTTCAACTGTCCTTTTTCCCTATTTTATACAATCTCTATGGTCCATAGCTTTAACTGTTACTAAAAATACCCTCTTTTTTTCTAAATCACAAATAGCATAGCTCAAACTGGAAACCAAAAGAGTGTCTTTTGTCAGCACCCGAATGTACAATGACCTGTTGCCCTAAATGAACCTCGACGAGACAAGCACCAAGACCCGTTTTCACAACGGTCTGAGATTTGAAAGATAATTATGGTGGAATTTTCCCAGGACCATGGACTCCCAGTGCTGTGAAAATTGTAAACAAAAGAAAAGAAAAGACAAAAATGTTTTACTTTTTTTTTACTTTTTCTTTTTTTGCGGGGGGGGGGGGGTGACGTTGGCACATAAAGATTCGGGGTTTATCGGATAAATTGGAATTGACCAAAATTTTACCGGCGGATGTTTTTCGTAGTTTTTCGATTTACCTCGAAAACACGGAACCCTACTAATGGCCACCGTTTCGGTTTCGATTTGTCAAACTCGATTCACGACATCGCGTCACAATCAAATACAGTGCATGCATTTTTTAGCATGTGGCTTTCCTTAAATTTACGGTGTTGCCTCACATATAAGTTTGACAAGTGTCCTTCCTTGCATTATTCTGAATCGATGCCTGACTTAGTGTTTGCTCGAGTCGTGTTGCAGTTTGCCAAGTGTGAATGAGGTTTTGAAAAAATAGTTTTATAACTTCAATTATGGCTCGTTTGCGTTTTTCATTAGAAACATTTTGCAGCACTTCTTATATTTATGGTATAAAACACCAGTCCTACGACACATTTCAATGGAAGGTAGAAACATTTCCGAGTAAAAAAATATATATATAGATATATGTATGTAATGATCTACGATTGCGTTCGGCAAATGTATGTAGCGCTAAGGTTTGTGATTTGTTCATTTCTGATTTGAAAACAATGGGACTAATGAAAAATATAAATGAAAAAGCGTAATGTCTCTGTTTTTTACAGGCGGCAGTCCCACGGCCGCCATCTTTAATGTTGGTGCTTAACGTTTTATTTTTTTGCGGTACTTTGTACCTACAGAGCTTCGTTTTGCATACATTTTTCAAGATATTGCGGTAAATTATAACCGAACTTTATTGCCATAACTAGTGTACGTGATCCTAACATTAGGCGTTTAGAAATCGCATACCGGATGGCAGATGTCTTGTTTACTAATAAAGTTAGGATCACCATTTTTTTCATTCATATTGTCACGGCTGTTGGCTTGTTCTGTATTGAGCTCCTTTTTGCGATTTCAGTTTTTAATAGGCTTAAAAATAAAACATTATTTTAACAAGAAGTTTAGTTATTTAAGCCTATTCTAAAACTTGAAACAGAAAAATGAATCCATTGAGCACTTTTTGGCTCTATAGAGCCTCACAGGAGTGACAATATGAATGGAAACAATGGTAATTCAAACTTCAGTAAAGAATAATTCTGCCGTCCGGTATACCATTTCTAAAATTCTAATTTTCTGATCACGTAAATTAGTTTTGCCAATAAAGTTTGGTTGCAATTTACCCACTAATTTCAGAAAAACGTCTGCCAAACGACAACTCTGTAGCTGCTTTTTAAGAAGAGCAAAAAATAAAACGTGAAACACCAAGAATGAAGATGGTGGCCATGGAAACGGAGTTACCCCCCCCCCCCCCCCCCCTCAAAAGCACCGTCTGGGACTGCCACTGCTTCCGTCCCACCTGGCAAGGCACTCACAACGACTTGAGCGGCCGCTGAAATCGTTCGGATATTTATCGTTGTTCCGGAATCCGTGAATCGAGCGGCATTCACCAAGGATTGTAGTTTCGAGTGCGTATTTCCTTTCTTTTGCTGCTTGAAGTTGGGGACCGCGCGAAGAGCACGTAGAAGTATGCTCGTTGGCCTTCATGGCGAAGTATCAAAGCGGTGCTGGCGGCCATGAAGCTTCTTAGGATTCTGCCGTAACCTACAGGGAACTTCCGAATGTTTAGCTTAGCATAATCGATTTGTTTCTAGGTTTCGTCGTACGCATGTTTAGCGTAATAGCAGACACAAAATACACTCTAAGATAAAAGGAAGTGTGACTTGCTCCCTTAGGGGAGCAAATACGCTGCCACGACCATTAAGTCCTCTAGGGGAGCAACGGTAACCGGAGCAAGTGTTTCGCCCCGTTCGTTAGTCCCTCGCACTAGCACCATTTAGTCTAACGATTAGACCGGTTCAATTGCACGCCAAGGACCAACTGTTAAGCCCTTGTACTTGAGCCCGTGGGACCAACTGTTACACCGTTTCAAATAAGCCCCGAGGACCAAGTGTTTGGCCCTTGCACTTGGACGCCTGGGTCAAAACGTTGCGCCCTCGCATTTAACCCCTGGGACTGAAAGTTGATCCTTTACATTGGGTCCCGAGCCACAAAATTTTGAACCTTTGCTGTTAGTCCCCTTCGTCTCAAAGTTGCGCCCCACAAGTTGTGCAGAACTGAAGAAACTAGCCTTGCGCAAGTCTACTGGTTGCCTAGTGTACTTCACTCTCAGAAAAAAAACAATTGTGCACTTCAGGTTAAACGCGTAGCTTCATTGCCTCGTAGATACACATCGCATTAAAAGATGACCTAAGTCGAATTTCCTGAGCGATAGAATCTACGATAAGGCCGAATTATGAAGAGTGCACTTGCGTCGACGATGGCTTGGACACCTGGGACGTCTATTCAAACCGGTCGTGGTCCAAGCACCATTTATTGCGGCACCGGAAAAGCCTTGCCGGTTCGCGAGGAATTAGGATAATTAGTAACAGTGGCAGCGTGAAATACCCGATCACTCGACAAACGTATGAGATATAACACACGCATTTTAAAATAACAAATAGGCTGCGTAAGTACTGCAATGGTTCCCATATAACGTGCGATCTGTTGACAGCGTACTAGCGGAATATTAGGTTTTTAATAGACCGTTCGCTGCGAATTACAGACCCAGCGTGCGTGTGCTTAATCTATGCTTCAAAGTGACGGGACGAGCTCTCGCTAGCAACGCGAAAGTCTTGTAAACGATCGAATAAATGTCTCCATTAAGGCCGGTTCTCACATGCAGCGAAGCGCTGATGTACCGCTGCTCACGTGTCGTCAACTACTTGTCGTATGCCATGAGCAACAGTTATTGACGGTGCGATGCAAAGCTGGTGAACGCTCCCGTCAGCACGCGCTTAGCGCAAGGTCATCCCTATTCTTGTCGCGCTCCGCTGCATGTGTGAACAGACCTTTATGGCCAAGCGGCCCCTGTCAGAGTCTGCAAAACACAAAAAATAAGCCATCGGTAGAATTGACGCTTCGCTCGATACGATTGAATATCAGGTCTCTGTACTGCATAACAAAATCTGCAAGAATGGTGCCAAGAAGAATAGAGCATGGCGCGCGCTTTGCAAACTTGAGAACGCGCTCAAACTAAGAACACTTTCTGAAGCCACAGGTAATGAATACAGCATAAACAGAAGTATTCAACATACCTTAATTAAATTCCCTTGTCTTGTGACTTCAGAACAGGTCAAGTGTAGTGCTGCAGCACCGCGAATTCAAACCGAATCCCGCAATGATCGGAGACGACAGAGGGAAAAAATGGCGACCAGCTTCTGATGAAAGCTGTATTTCAAGTTACTAAAAACAGGTACTTTTCAAACAGAGACCTCTTCCCATTTTCCCGAGACACCCTATCTGCCCAAGAAAGATTGCGGGGGAGGGGCTTGGAAAGGGCAGGGGAGGGGGAAGAGCGCGCATGAGGAAAGCCTTTTTCCCCCTCGCACTACGTGGATACAGCAATGCCCCAAGGACGGGAGGTCTCCATCTTTAGCACGCCTCTCTCGAATGACATACAAGCAAACTCGTTTTTTTTTTTCTTTTTAACTTTTTTCAGTTTTTTCGGGTGTTTTTTTGCATTAAGGTAGAAATTTGGGCCAGTTGGTTTATGATCACCTAAAGAAGCGCAAAAAACACAAGGACGAGGAAGTAAACAGTTCGCATTCATTTTGTATCAGCAAGGTGTTGCCATGGATGACGTTCCGGGCGCCGTTCGTTCTTCGTTGTTCATCTGGAATGTTATCTGAAACAGCTACGTCGAGTGCATCAAGGCTTCTGGATACGGCCCCTGAATGTGCTTTTTAAGTGGATCCGCAACGACGCAACCGCGTCAAGTGCGTCGTTGCGGATTTTGAGTTCGGCATAGGATTACCCAGAACGGTTGGTCACGGGGAGACGCAGAGACGAGGCTCGACTTGTTTTCAGTAACTCAGTTTTAGCGATTGAGGTGGCCATGTACCCTGACTGTGAGACTCCTATGTTGAAAGCGCGTCTTCTACAAGATCCTAAGTTTCATTTAAAAAGCAAAGAGGTGCTAGTATTTGGAGGGGTTGCGTTTGAATAAATGCTCATGTTTGCGCGAGGGCAAATTACGCAAATGAGACTTGTCAAATGTCAACACATCACTGTTGACTGAGATAGTTGGGCAAAGTCGAGTCAACACATTTGTAAATGTGTTGACTCGACATGTACAATGTCTGCCATGTAATGTCTAAACGATAGTGGCACATCAAAAAAAAAAAGTCACCATTTTCCTTCGAGTTTGGTCAACGCTTTCAGCCGTGCTGGGCTGAGTCCCGCGGATCCTTAAAGGGATGGTGAGCCGAAATTTTGATTTCAGAAAAACAAGGCAAAAGATGTAGGTGGGCCACTACAATCCCTAAAACACTACTTGTAAGGCGATATCTCAAGTGGATGGCCGTATTTTGAGAAAAAGAGGTCGAGATTGAACAAGGCCGACGAGGCGCGTGACGTCAAGATACCTAGATTCCTCCTCTCTTCGCTTCGCCCCCTCAAGGCGGCGAGGCGGAGAAGACGCGAGGCCGTTCCCTCTCCTTCTCGGAGAAACATGATGTCAACAAACCTGTCAAATGCGCCTCCTTTTCTTGAAAAATACGGTCATCCGTTTGAGATATCGACTGGATGAGTGATGTTTTAGTGTTTGTAACATCCCGTTGCACGCTTTTGCCGCGTGTATTGTGGAATCCAGATTTCGGTTCAGTATCCCTTTAAGACGTGCGAAATATCAGCTGTCCTCCTGGCAAACATTCCCTTAGCCTTCGGGGACTAAATAATACAAATGCACCCTGTCTGAGGAGGACTAATGACTGCTTTTGCTGGCGCACGACTCTCGGTTAGTCCCAGTCGAGTGCAGTTAGTCCCCAGCTTTTGCGCACAGTACCTTGCTTGAACCAGATGGTCCTTTCGGGGAGCAACTGATAGTTCAGAGGATCAAATGCTACCGGTAGTCCCTCAAGGCCAGCTTTTGTGTTAAAGTGGACATTTAGCGCACAGTTCCTGCTGCTGCAAGCTGAAGCGCACAAGCAACGCAAAGCTAAGAGGAGAAAATACCTGTCCTCCTCATGTGATACTGGTCACTGCGTCACCATCAAGCGATCACAGCGCTCCAATCTTTCCCGCTTGTGGCTAATTATCTCAGTGTGACATCTTCAGTAAAAGGTATACTGTATTGGAAGATAAAATCAAAGATGATGTGCATGGCTGGGTGTGAGTTTGTATGAGTTTGTTTGCATTCACTTGCCATTTATTGCACACCAGGGAAGTCAAATCTGGAATTCACATTTATTATCGTTTATAGAACACGCAAATTACACGCCTGAATGTGAGGTATCCCCAAAAACGCGGAAGTACACGAACAATCGACGCATCGGAATATCGCAGTTCAGTTGCCGTTCTTGCATTCCGAAGGAACCAGTTTGGGGAAACGCATATCGCTGCAACTCGATGGAAAATGTTCTGCGCAGCCATCAACGTCCCTCTTAGTTGCATTTGTGTACACAACAGAAACACAGTCTGCAATGAAAAAAAAACAATATTTTTCTAGCATGCTAATAAACGATTCGCTCTCAAAATAGATTTTTGATTCGCACACTTCGGCAGGTCTAGAAAAAGGTGCAGCTTCCGTTAGCATATATATTTGAACTGATCACGGCGTGTACTATTTTTATATCATGCTTATACATAGACAAACTTGATATGCGAGCCGAACGCGCGCTTGCCCCCAGCCAAATGGTTCGCCAATTCTTACCTGTCTACGTACCTTCTGGATTTCAAACCATTGTTGCAATCACAACTGTGGCCCAATCCACACAGCTGCGGGGCCGCTTTCACAAGAAATGACATCTTTATTCAGCACCAACACGCTCTAAGGAACAAATAAAGCCAGATCCAGCAACATAGTTGACGTGGGACGCTAGGCTAAGGTCAGTCCCGCTACGAGCCCAGGCACCCGCAGAGCGCTTCCAAAGGCGTGGAATACTAGGCGTAGGCCAGTGCCACTACGTACCAAAGCACCCGCACAGCGCATCCGAAGGCGTGGGACGCTAGGCTTAGGCCAGCCCCACTACGAACACAAGCACCCGCACAGAGCTTCCGAAGACGCGTTCTTGCGACAGCTGTTTGGTACAAACTAGGTCAGTTGAGGAAACCTTCCTCCATACACTTCGGAGAACGCAGAACGACTCGCACCATAGCCTCCTATATACTGACAAATCCTGGCAGATCGTCACGAGAAGCTGCCGCTGAAATGGAAAAGGTGGAACGGCAGACAACGAGAGGAGAGCCACGTCACTGGCGTCCCGATGTGGCGAGACGCCAAACACACTTCTCTTGAGCTAACAAGTGTGTTTCCGGTCCTCGCCGCTGCGAAAGCTGTGCGCTGACGTCCAGGTTCTTCGAGAAATGGCTCTTTGATGCTCTGTGCTACCAGATCCTCACGCTCCAAACCTGCGACCGGGAACTATGGCTCCGTGGTCGAGCTGCCAGGCTTTGTTAGTATGAGGAGGCTATGCTCGTACTCATAAAAATAAACGAGGTCAACGAGCTACGTTCGTTGAGCACGTCTCAAACGCCGGCAACCATGTCTGTTATATTTTGAAGCTGAAGCGGAAAGGGAATCTCGAGATATTTTTGAAAACAATAATGACTCTACCTACATTTTTTTTCTTGAGCCAGAAAAATAAATATTGTCGATATAAATGCTATTACTGCACGGACAAACAATTTTGCAACAAAAATTCCACACGTCAATCATTCCTCCAACCAAGAAGAGCTAAGGAAAAGGTGCTTAGTTGTGTGATCACCTGCGGCATAGAGTTATTATAATGGACACTAGAGGTTCAACTGACGTAAATGTCTATGCAACTTCCGTGACACAAAAGGAAGCAGACAGCAGCTTGTCTACTTTTGCGGTGCTCCTGTGCATTCCTATGGGAAAACGCGCGTGTATTTTCTCTCTTCGCCGGAAAATAAGATGAAACACTTGCGTTAATTGGGTAGTACCGAACAGTATGTATCTTGATTAGTATTGTAAAAGTGTACTTGCTTTAGTTAGCGCATTTTCTTCATCAGTGAACGATGTTTAACTTCGCTACATTTCAGTTCCAAACGTATGTTCCGCAGCAGGGGTATAAAAACAAGCGACGATTCAAAGCAAAATAACAATCGAATGGAATATAGAGTGTGTTGAATGTCCGCCAGCATTTCGGTGACGCTTAATAACTGATAATATGCCAGTCCTGTCGCTATTGGAAAATGAACCCGTCGAGCACCTTTATGAGCAGATAAAAACATTCAAAACGTAAAGAATAAAGTAGGTGGGCTGTGTAAGGTGTCGTTTTGTATTGTTTTTTCTGCGGGGCAGATTTTATTAGGCACTTCTCAAAACTTTCGAGCGTGCGGGTGATGTTTTGAACGTAGAACAAGGATCTTCGCACAAAGCAGAAAGAAGAAAGCAGTAGTTACTTTTTTAAAATCGGAATATATTACGTAACCTTCAATTCATTTTGATCGTACATGCACGGGTAGGTACTTATCCAGTGTTACTGCATAGTTCTTGCCGTCTCTCTTGGTTTCCGGATGTCCTTCGTTCGTTTGGAACGTATATTCCCCGTGCTTAAAAGCGTCGACGTCGTGTTCGCGCTAACAGTGTCCGTCAGTGCACAACAATGCATGTACGAAGCCGTTTTATCACTGCTTTTAATGCAATAAATCTGAAAAAAGAAGAAAACAAACAAACGCCGTAACTGACCAATTATTTTGTCTGCCTGATGGAGAAGTGTTCCAAGCTACCCAGTACAATTAAAGTGTTGGGGATATTTGCTCTTATGTTCGAGCGCAGGGAGAAAATGCACTCACGTTTTTCCATAGAAATGCATTAGCGGACGTCAATTTTCGACTGATTGCTGTCTGCTTCAATTTGCGTCAGCACACTAACGACAGTTTGAACCTCTAGAGTACATTATATTATTCGTATGCTTGGCCGGTCCTAGAGCAGGGCTGCCCCACCTAAATAGTGTCTAACGGCGTAAATGGTGCTCAAAAATGTTTTCGTTAAAATATTTACAAAAATACATTAGGCCCTTTAAAGCTTTTGAAACTTTAGTGTCCCTCTAATTTCAGACACGTGTGACGCTACAAGCTCAAGCGATCTATCGGGCAGCGTCAAAATGGAAAATCGCTGAGCCTTCTCTGTACATTATTAGTTTAGCGATAATGAAACACGCAAGGAAACACAACCATTAGGAGCGCTTTAGACGTGGTTCGACTGATGCCATCAGCTCGAAGCATCGGCTGTGACCGTACTTAAGGCGAAACAATATATTGTGGTATTGTGTCACCGACAACCTAAGAAAATCAGAAACTCAAAGAAACACTTTCGGCTTTGTCAGTCGTTATTTGGACTTCTTATCGGATCATTGGCTGCCATCATTGGCTACGAGACGACTATATGGGCAAGAGTGGTAACTTGGGCGACTTTTTGATGCATTAATAACAAAAAGATAAACGCAACAAAATTAACGAAGAACTGGTAGAAGGAGTAGACGCGACGAGCGTTGACTTACAACTGTATTTTAATATGAAGAAACATCAAACCGTCGAGTCACCAAAAACACCGAACACTGCCTATCTGCCTATCTTATCAAGCTACTTACAAACACACTTCTAAACGACTTATGTACGCAATCTCGCTGATGTACAAAAATATAGACGGAGAGCTGACACATGCCCTTCTCGCACTGTGGCAGACCGGACGCCCCCGCTATCTCCCCGGGTCTTTGATTAGTGTGCCGCGTCACAATTGACGAGTCAGTGAAGGTTGGCACACTCCCACATTTGTCACAGTGTACCGCGAAACGCCAATGGGTAAAGGCGCCACAGCAAGATATAGCTCCCTCATGCTATAATTAATGCATTTTGCCTGACTACCTTATGCACATTTTACAGCGATAGCTGTTAGCGCGACACTTCTCGGTTTCGCGCCGTCGACCACGCTCCATATGAACGCGGTTACTTTTTGGCACTCCGCCAAAACATTCCACGGGCCACTGATAAAAAGATAGCAAGCATTCAAGATAACATGCATATTCGTGCGTGGTAGCAAGATAACATGCATGGTCAGTAAAACAGAGCCCGAGGCGCAATCTGGCAGTGAACTGGGATCGGTGCCTATATGACCCGGAATTTCCACAAACAATTCCCGGAAGATAAGCAGATAAAACTGCTCTTAAAATTTCACGATGCAAGGGGAAACAAAGTGCGATAGTGCCCCTCCAATGCATTTGACAGAAAAAGAGTTTAATGTTCGAAACGAATAGCAAGAAAGATGGTATTAATAGTGTGTGTTTGTTTGAATGACCCTGTATTTAGAAGTGCACTTGTTTTGTCTGCTTCCTTGCCCCTGTTTATTCGGCGCTTTTCGTTTAGCACATCTGATTATTTGTACCGAAGTGACGGAGGGAAGCACGCTCCCTTCTTACGCAGAAGGCTGAAACACTCGCTACTTAATACAGCCTTATTGGTTCTAAAACGCTATGAAATTTTCCACCGGTGTGTTACTCGATCGGTTTAACGCGAAGCATCTAAGCGGACTCGATGGTGCACGCTTGCACCTTTACCGTTTGTTCAGTTCATCTGCTTTGAAACGATAGCTTAGCGACTCCGATGTCACACCTGAGCTGTCGCTGTGTTTCACCTTGTGGGTGGCGCAAGTGTGTCATTCCGGGAAAGCGCTCTTTAGAGCGCGCGGCACTAGAGCGCCGACGTTAGAGCGCGCGACACGAGGGCGCTGCGACGGTAGCGCGCTTGACATTAGAGCGCACGACACGAGAGCGCACGACCAGTTGAGCGCGCGACACGAGAGCGCACAACCAATTCAGCGCACGACACGAGAGCGCACGACCATTTGACCGCGCGACACGCGAGGGCAGCCCAGTTGAGCGAACAACGCAAAATGTGTGATGCACCCGCGTCTCCACAGACAGAACAAAATTCGTGCGACTCATCGGATTGAAGCATTGATGACTTTTTGATTGATTGAATATGCCTTTATTAAAAATAAAAATAAAACGTGTACATTCTTTCTAATCAATTGTTTACTGGCATCGGTGAGAAAAGGGGTCGGGGAGTGGACTTGGGCATATAGGTATCAGGAAAGTGTGCAGTTGAGTGGAGCAGCGAGTCTAATTTTTCTTCACACTGCTGCGGTGCGCTCTCTCGGATATACTATAAGTAGTTTACTTTTTGCTATATTTGGTCTATTCTTGAGAGGCATTTAGGCTCCGAGATTTTTGGTGGCTATTTAGACGTCCCTCGCATAAGTTTTAATGGTATTCTGACGTCCATGTCCGTAATGAAGAAAGATCACCGCTAAAAAGTATCAGTAAAGAACTCATCGAAGGAAAGCTAAGCGCAATTTTATCGGATGCAGATCCTTCCAGCCTTTTGACGGATACAGGAAAACCTCCCATGCAAATCCGTGATATGCAAAATCAAAGAACTAATGAAGCCTTCATTAGTTCTTTGATTTAGAAAACGTTAGAGAAAAAGCTTAAAGAATTAGAGTAAAAAACATTGCAGCTGACCTAGGCCAGCTAAGCTGCAATGTTTTTTTTTCTGCAAAAATACACGCTACAGATATTCTTTTTTTCTGTTAGCTTTTCGTAACACTTTTTGGCTTGTCACACGCAAAACATTTTGTCGACTCATTTCGCAATGTCATTGCTAAATTCCGCGGCATAAATCCCTCGCCAATTTTACATAAAACACGCGATGCCCGAACAAGTGGTCGGTCCGGTCGGGCCACACACGCTGGACGTTCTAAGGACGCACGAGCTAATGTCGCTACGCTCTCGAGTGGCGCGCGCTACCGTAGCACCGCTCTATACACCTTTGCAAGTGGGATCCCGTCTTAACCTCGAACCGCGCACCGCGGTCAGGCGGGCCTACTCTCCAGCCAGGACGTTCGCTGCTTATCGAACAATGTTGCCAAGCGTCTCTTGCCGAAGCATACACAACTGAGCGCAAGAATAAATTAAAAATATATATATTTATAAAACATGCAGGTGTTCTCTTCGACTGCAAAAACCACAAACAGTTAAATAAAATACGTAAACCAGCAACAAATCGAAAAATTAGAAAAATATCTATACTTCGTTTCACTTTATCTGCGAGCGAAGCCAAAGCTATAAGCGCGAGACCAGCACTTTTTGCGTTTCTCCCCAGCTCGCGCGCTCGAGCGAAGCCGGAACGTACGGAGCTTTCGTGCTCGCGCTTCCAGCTTTGCCTTCGCTCGCACATAAGGTGAAACGAAGCATAGAGTCTCAAAGCTTTCATCAGAAAGCGCCAGAAGCCGCATGGCCATTGCATCAACGATGGCTGCGCTCGCGGCAGCTCTTGCTTCCACGACGTGCTGGAACAGAGGCTGCGATCGTTAAAAAGTCAGAGCTCTGCAACCCTTAAACATGACCCGTCCTACAATATTTGATGCTACGAATCTGAGTGGATACCTCCCCCTGCGTTCCGAAACAGTAAGTGTGTCGCTAATCCAGGCCGTCGGCGACACAGCAGACGCCGCCATCTTGTCATTGCGCACCCCAGTGACGTGCCCCTGGCGCACCCCAGCATGGCGGAAACGTTAGGCGGCGCCAGCATCGCCCAAAATGGCGGCGCACGGGAGCCCTTCTTGCAAACGTGTATAGTCGAGCGCTCCAACGTCGCGGCGCTCTATTGTCGCGCGCTCTAACGTTGCGGCGCTCTATTGTCGCGCGCTCTAACGTCGCGGCGCTCTAGTGTCGCGCGCGCTAACGTCGTGACGCTCTACTGTCGGCGCTGTATTGTCGGCGCTCAAGTGTCGTGCGCTCCAGTGTTGTACAGCCTGTAATTCCACACAACAACAGGATTTTACATACCGCCCGCCTGCACAGTTTAATCATTTGTTTTATATGTTTATATTTTACGAGATGTTTATAACGAGATGGCAATACACTTCTAACCACTCAAAAGTGGCCCGAAAGGGGTATTGACTTCTCGTCTCTGCGAGCCGCGCTGTCAAAATCATGACCACAAAATATAAGGACAGTTTTTAGCCTCAGGAACAAAGACTGGAACAGGGCAGGGGAGCTGGTGGGGGGTATCCGCCTGCATTTCTTGTGGGAGTTGTGGTGACCGTCTTGAAGAACTCCAACATGAGTGTGTCTGTACCGGACAGAATAATACCTAGCGCTATAGACCAACTAAAGTATATGATGTCACGCCACTAATGGTGGCGCTGCTGTCGGCACTACACCTGCGCAGATGCTTCGCCTCAGGCGACTCTGGTTTCTGCGCAGGCGCAATGCCCACAGCCGATGTGAGCAAAGGCGGGCCTGTTTATAAACCGCGTGTTGATCGATACAGGCAGTACTCCCCCATATACGCATGGTTAGCCACATAATTAAAAAAGATGTGGCAAGCAAACACCATGTGCTTGTGTTTTTTTCCACTCCTAGGAAGCTGTACAAGTTATGTGGCAAGATTTAACGGGCAACAAGAAGGGGCAGGGATTACACAGAAACAACAACGAAAAATAACTGTTTGCGAACTGTGCAGTAAAGGTAGTAAATACGATTTCGTTGTCGTGTAGAAAAATGTACATGGGGCAGTCAGACAGACGCATTGATGATAGATTAAGAGAAGCATAATTTTGCTGTGAGGTATCCTCCTTCCGGCCATTTGGCGGAATACTTTGACAGGTGCGTGTGTGTGCCACTCTTTACTGACATTGCAGTTGTGACGCAACACAATTATAATAATAATTAAAAAAAGGCAGATAGTGGAGGCGTTCAGAATGCCGCGATGCGAGAAGGGCTTGTGGGCCTGCTCTCCGTCCATCACTTTGTTTAGCAGCAAGATTGAGTAGAATGAGTTGTTTTGAAGTGATTTTGTAAATACCTTGATAAGATAGGCAGATAGATAGTGTTTGGTGTTTTTGTTGGTTCGACGGTTTTATGTTTCTTCGGATAAAAATTCAGTTGTAAGTCAGCTCTTGTCATGTCTACTCTTTCCAACCGTCCTTCCTCAATTTTTTACGCTGTTTTTTCGTTAGCGATGACATGGGCTCAGCACTTGCCATGCCCTCCGTGTCTTAGGCTGGCGGGTTCTAACTACGAACACTATGTTGTTTGGCGGGTTTAAGAGTGGCAGCCTTCTAACTTCGACATTCCGGAATACATAGATAATAAACACACGGGTATTGCACAGGTTACAATACCGCACTCTAACTTAATAGCATCAACGTATCGTAAAGGAATTTTAATCATAGTTGGAGACGTGTTTCAATACCAACAGCGAAATCTTGACGAAAATAATCTCTGGAGAAGGGGAACAAGGGGACAAAGGACAAACCCAAATTCCCAGAAACAGCTAGGTGACTGGTACGTGGCTGAAAAAATCCGCCTGGTTCTGGTATCGAACCAGGAATCTCTCCATTTCCAGTGGAGCGCTCTCACCACGTGAGCTTACCAGGAGTTAGAAGTCAGTAGAGCAAACGGGTATTATCAGCTGCCACCAGTCTAACGCCAACAGGGGTGAACGGCTTCCATTTTTAGGGTTATAACGACAATGCAATCGAATGCAAAGGTGCAAGCGAGCTGGACAAGAATGACGAATATAATCCCCGGAGAAGGCAAACAAGAGGGACAAAGGACAAACACAATTAACTAAACACAGATAGGTGACTGGCGCTTTACGGAAAAGGACCAGGCGGAATTTTTCCGTCGCGCACCAGTCACCTAGCTGTGTTTGGAGAGTTGTGTTTGTCTTGTCCTCTTGTTCATTTCATTCATTTATTTACCTTAGGGCCGTGAAGGGCATTACATAAGCTTGTTCCCTCTGGATTATCTTCGTCATTCTTGTCCAGCTCGCTTGCACCTTTGCATTTATTTGCACTATCATTACATCGAAATATTTTTTATTGCTTTCTAACCACCTTAAAACGCTTCCCTCCTTCAAGTTGCATTTGGGGTAGGAAGCCAAATTTCATTACACTTCAAAGAAATTCACCCACCGTTACATTCACATAAGCAATGTTGTCACTAATATTAATGTTAAAAAATTCATTCCAGGTTGGTTCAGATTTTAATACATATATATATATATATATATATATATATATATATATGTATATAGTAAATTATACATAACGACACAATCTTGAGACCGTAGAAAGCAAAACACGACACTGTACACACAAAGTCTCTAACCCAGGTCTGGTGAAGATTATATTTACTGAGACAAATGTGACGCGGAATAATGTCACGCGAGAGGAGACTTATACTTTGCGTCCCCTTGCTTTCCCTTCAGATTATAGCTTGCACATTAGGAATACTATTGCCTATTGAATCTCTCCTCACCGACGAAAACACTCCATATATATATAGCCGCGGCAAAAGAAACAGTTACGTCTAATTCCCGTGTAACTCCCGTACCAAAAACGAATACTGATGTTCCGATAAAGGCAGTGACGTGTCACTTATACATTTGTTGCATTTTGCTTTGATCTCACAAGCTTCATGTAGTCCTCTAGAAATCGTTCGTGGGTATTTTGCCAGGAACCTGCTGCGCCGTCATTTAGTGACATAAGGTTTCTGGCAAGGTACCCACATAGGGTTTCTAGAGAACTGCATAAAGCTTTTAATATCAAAGCAAAATGCAACAAATGTATAAGCAACACGTCGCTGTCTTTATCGGCATATGAGTATTAGTTTTTGGTAGAGGGGTTACGCCGGAATTAGTCCTGACTCTTTGTTTTGCCACTATTACTTATATTAGTATTCTTGTTTTCAAATAAAAGTTAGTTGCAAGTGCGCCCTTGTTTGTCTACTTTGTTTTTCTTGTTTTTTTTGGCGCTTAGCTACTTGACTTTTTGGAGAAATTGTTATAAACGTTCCACCGTCCGTAACAAAAATACTTACTGGCTCTGGTCGCTTCGAACTGAAAAACTACACACTTCCCGAAGCGAGCATAGATGAGTGTTAAGTTTTGCCGTCTGACCTCGTTGTTTTCTGAAATACAAAAAAAAAAGGATTGAAGGTATGTACATATTTGTTTGTTGGTTTATGTCAAAGGGGCCATTATGTCATAGAACAATAGCCGCCAAAACGAAACAGCACAAGTGTTTTTGTTGGAGTAACCCAAGAGTGTCATAAATTTAATTAATTAGGAGCTTGAAGTACAAACATGTAGCCTATACATCACATGAAGGACTTACGGTGCTGCAAGAGTTTATGCTACTATAGCGTCACATCTCGCGATCGTAGCAATAGAGGGTTCATCAGGAAATTTTAATTAGACGTGAGGTGTAACTGAAGTGTTTCTTTTTATTTTAATAGGTAATATTTTAATGTCTTCCTTTGTTATTTCAAAGTTTATTTCGCCGAAGGGAAACCGATAAACGCCTTCGCATATTGTTGCAGTCACAAAAATATAATATATTTTTTTATTTTTCGGCTTCTTTTTAACGTTTTCTAAAGGCAACACAGCTTTGGAGCTACAAAAAAAAAAAAGAAAACGATCGGTTAATTTATTTTGAATTACACAAAGTGAATAAAACCCGTGTCTGATGCCGTTGGGCGCCGGCATAAGAGGGGCGTGCTCGTTTCAAAAAAAGCATTCTTCGTGTGTACTGAAAACAAAAATGAGGGGGGGGGGGGTTCGTGGCCGAGTGGGCCTGCGCACACCAGCTCGGAGCACGTGGAGCGAAAGCTCGCGCTGCAGAACCCAGGGATCCTGAGCTCAATCCCCACCCCTGCCCGTTTTGATCTGGATGAGCATCGTATAGGCGTGCGTTCGTGTATCACTCGTGCGTGACGAACGTAAAGACCCTTGCTTGCTGGGATTGCACGGGATAAATGTGCCGACTACAGCGAAGATATTAGTTGCTCACAGGAAACAATTGCAAGCATGGCGGCCCGACTGATGCCCCATGAGTGCAAGCACGTGCAGCTTGCGCGTGAACAGAGTTTGGCAGGCTTGAAATTGCAGAAGTTTGTCCGCTAGAGCAGAGACATGGCGGCGGCCAGTGGTATGGCTTAAAATTGTCTATTGGTTGAGTTCTTCCTGTCTAAACATAATTCCGCGTGCATGGCGGAGTTGGAAATGCGCAGATACCACGCGGAGGATTGGACCTCAAAATTTACTCGGCCTTCGTTTCTTATTGATCTTCGTTCTCCTGGAATTGTCAAGCCCACTCTTGGCTGTCACTCTGTGTCCTTGTTCAGAACACTCCAGAAAGGTACCGCTTGTGTAGAAGGAGAGGTAGCGGGCTGTTTCGGGACACTATCTCTCCGGTTGTCAACGTAGAATACGCGATAATATTTTAGTTTTAGTTGAAGACACAAATTCGCCTTAATAAATGTTTATTTTCAGTTCTAACTTCGTCTACCATTTTCCATCTGTGGCAATCAGCAGTACAATTACCTTACATGCGGAGTCGAGAGCACGACCCCATAAACAGAAGGCGTCTACACAATAACGTAAGATTCTATGTGAAGGAAAACCTGAGACTGAAGATTGAGTCTACACGTTGGAGCTGGAAAAACAAGAGCACATGAAGCAAAGAAGATCCCAAACTAGATTTCTGACGTGACTAAATTTTTTGGTGCGCGTTTTATTTCTGTTTATCATGCAGATTTAAATGAACTAAGAACGGTGCGTTAATTATAATGTTTGATTACGAATGTTGTAAGTGGTCGCTTGTTTATCTTTAAGTAATATTAAGGTGTTCAACAATAATTATTACATGCAACCACGAAGGAGCGGGGGTAAAATCAACGTACCATAAATGGTTTCAAGCATGATCGAGCGGGATACCACTTCAAAGGATATAGTGTTGGTAGTTCTAGAAGATAAAAAAGCACAAATTAAAGAAATGAAAAAAGGAGGGATTGTAATTCATTTTAAGATGACCCAAATAGCATAATGAATCATTCCGTCATTTAATATTAATAATTCCTTAGGTGTTTACTGCCAGACATTTTTCCGTCTGCTCGTGCATACGTCATTGTAATATCCAATTCAAACGGCAGCGTAAAGGCACATTTAGCATAGGTCCCTCAGGTAAAGTAACCTGCAGTAACTGGCATTTTGAATCATACAATAAATTAACGGATCACTAAGATTGATGTCGACTGAATTCCTGCTAAACCGCGAGAGGAGCACGCGTTAAACAATTATTCCTTGAAATCGGCTTTGACGCGCAGTTTTTGATTATTGTGTGTAAAATACCGCATTTAATACCTAAATATTATACGTGTTTCCTTTTGCAGCACTTTATTTTTTTTTCTTTGAGGCTGAGGGCGCACCTAAATGAGTCTAGCTTTAAAATGTCCGACCCGTCTGGCCACACTGGCCCTAAATCATCAGCGTTTACGAGTTTCCATTGCGAGGTGGACGACCTTTTTCTGTTTAACAGCACCATTTCTCCGCAAAGTTCTCAGTGAAGTAGCTAAATAGTGCCCGGCAGAAACGAACCACGTCGGAGTCTCACGATTACGCCAGTCACGCCATCGAAAGTGATGGACGACTACGAGGATAAAAGGTGCTGGGCGGGAGAGTTGGACGACTCGTATATAACCTCGAAAAAGAGCTCGCACTGGTCCATCGCGTTCCGGTTTATAGCAGACATTGTTTTCCACGTGCCGCCGCTGCTACCTGCTAGCTGGAGTATGCGTTCCTCGTTGATGTATTATTCCATCACATTTGTGTTCAAAATCATTTAATAATTTGCGACTTACATATATTCAATTTTTCATAATGCTTTAAACAAGATATATCTATATATCTGTGATTTTTATTTTGAGTTCGTGGGTCCGAGGCCACTCCCTGTAGCTGTAAAGGGAGCTTGGCAAGCTTCGTTTAACACAGGACCTCCTCTAGCGATAGGGACCTTTATGCGCCGTGTGATTACGATCTCCAGCTCCCATTACTACAGGTACCTTTAGCTTAGGTCCCTCAGCTGAAAATATCTGTAGTAAACGGCGTTCTTGATCACACGATAAATAAACGGAGCACTTTAGGTTGATGTCGATTGCACTCCAGCTAAACCGCGACGGGAGCACGTGATAAATAATTATTCCTCAAAATCGGTTTTGACGCGCAGTTTTTTTTATTATTGGATGTGAAATATCACATATAAAACCGAAATATTATTTCTGTTTGCTTTTGCGGCACTTTACTTTTTTCTCTAAGTCTAAGGGCGCACCTAAATAAGTCTTGCTTTAAAACGTTCGACCTGTCTGGCCACACTGACCCTAAATCATCTGCGTTTACGAGTTTGCATTGCGAGGTGGGCGACCTTTTCATGTTTAGCAGCTCCATTTTCTCCGCAAAGTTCTCACTGAAGTAGCTAAATAGTGCCCGGCAGAAACGAACCACGTCGGAGTCTCACGGTTACGCCAGTACACGCCATCGAAAGGGATGGACGACGACGAAGATAAAAGGTCCTGGGCGGGAGAGTCGGACGACTCGTCTACAACCTCGAAAAAGAGCTCGCAGTGGTCCATCGCGTTCGGGTTCATAGCAGACATTGTTTTCCACGTGCCGCCGCTGCTACCTGCTAGCGGGAGTATGCGTTCCTCATTATTGTATTATTCCATCACATTTGTGTTCACAATCATTTCATAATTTGCTACTTATATATATTTAATTTGTTATAATGCATTAAACAAGATATATTTATATATCTGTGATTTTTATTTTGAGTTCATGGGTCCGAGGCTACTCCTGTAGCTGTAAGGAGCTCGGCGAACTCCGTTTACTAGTCCTTAGCGAAAGGGACCTTTATGCGCCGTGTGATTACGATCTCCAACTCCCTTTACTACAGGTAGCTGTGCCAAAGGTACCTTTACGCTGCCGTGTGATTTGGGTATAATTATTTAGGAAACGTTACCAGTTATATCAGCCGTAGCTTGAATAGTCCTTTATATATAAGAGTAAAAGATAATCAAGACGAAGCACCATACAAACAGGAGCTGGGAGTCATAGCAGTGTGAGTGTTGTTTCGTCGTGAGAGTGTACTTTTGAAGTGTTTCTGTTCTTCTGCACTGGGAAGTGCAAGCATGAACCACCAACTCGCCAAAGCTGAAGTGTGAGCTTGCTTGTGCTGACGTGCTAGAGCACCGCGCATGCATCACAGTAAAAAGGTGGAGTGCTTTGGAACGGAACGCAGGCATGAAATAGTTCGCTATATATTACATTTTTGTACTAAAAAGCCGGCATTTGGCTTCCTATCCTCTCTCTACTAGTTTTGTTTTGGCGTTGTAAACAATATTCGATTAGTAAAATCCCTATTGATCCGAGCCCAGAATTCATTTTATGGTCCCTTTAACTTAAAATCCTTGGCAGGCTAAGAAGTAGGTTCAATGTCCTCCTCCAGCACGCAGTCGATGCCTCCTGCCGGGCGTTGGTTGCGCGTGCGACGGAGGCGTGCTTAGCCAAGGGCTTAAAAAAACAGAGGCAACAAAAACATCAAGGTGGGAAAGCTCGCATTAGAAGCGGAACATGTAAAAAATTGTTCGACCTGTCAATAACATAAAGTGTTTTGTTTCAAAATCTTGTCCAGTGAAAAGCAAAAGCTGATGCTGGTCAACACTTTCATCCGAAGTTTGCCGGGACTACCGAATCGAGACACGTAGAGAACACTACCATAGCCTCCTCTATACTGACAAAGCGTGGCAGATTGCCACGAGAAGTGGCCGCCGAAATCGAAAAGGGTAGAGCAGTCAGACAACGGATGAGAGGAGAGCGTAAAGCCCCTTCATGTTTCAAAAGTAGCGCAAGGTGCGTCGATGCATGAAGCACGTGCGACGTGCAGCCCTTGTGAACGATCAAGGTGGCACATCGCAGCACTGAGCTAAATTTCAGACGCCATGTTCTTCCCAGGATTGGCGCGCGTCACGTGTCTCGAGCATTTCCTCAACAAAAATATGGCGCCACTTTTCCCAGGATAGAGGGTCTTTAGGAAAACCATGTGATGGATGCCCCGCTGCTGCGAGACGCCGAAACACACTTCTCCCTAGTGATGGGATATCCACTCGTGCTCCTCGTTTTCCTCGCGCTGCCGCTTCTTTTCTCGTCGGGTTTGAAGACCATGTTTCGGGTCCTCGCTGCTGCAAAACCTGTGCGCTGACGTCAATGTTCCCCGAGAAAATGGCTCTTTGATGCTGTGTGTTATCAGATCCCCGCGGTGCAAACCTGCGACCGGGCACTCTATGGCTCCGTCGTCGAACTGCCAGGCTTTGTCAGTATAGAGGAGGCTACGACGCGACGAAGGCACTGCGTCTGAGACTTACAGGTTCGTTTCTCCTTGTTTTCGGGACATGACGGCATATTGAGCCATTGTGTTGTGGTTGGTGAGACTCGTTCGCTTGTACAGCCTGCATAACTTCTCGTCGATAAACGTAATAGTTCCAAAATAGCCGTCCTTGAAGGTCGCCAGAAACTGGAAGTGAAACGAACTGTAACTATAGTCCTTTTCATTCTTAGTATACAACGCTGTCAAAGCTACTGGCGCGAGTGTTTGTTTCTTTTATGCTTTTGTTACATTCAGTTCACGCTGAAGCTGAAACTGCAATCAATGCCACAAGCACGAGAGCTCGAGGCCGCCACTTTGAATAGTTCTTCCGCAGGACGAGCACTCGCGTTAAGAATGCAGGTCTCAAAGCCAGTAGCGCGGGCTAGCTCGCGCTTGCTAGCTTTGGCTGCAGTCTCAGCATAAAAGACTCATGCAAAGGAAAAATACATTTTTTTAAACAGCCTGGTTTGGAAAAGGAAGTTATAAAAGAAATTTACAACGAAAACTTAAATTTTTAGAGCTCTATTTACGGCGCTATACGAATTGGTAGCTGGCACTCGCGGTCGCCGCGGAAAAATGGCCGCTATTTGTCACGTGACTGGTCGCTATTTGTGACGCTGTACTTGCGCTCTTTCGGAAGCGTTCTATGGTCTCTGAAAAGTTACTTATTCATCTTTGTTTCAAGTGCAACAAAAAACGAAGATTAATAAGAAACTTTTAGATCCCAAAGGGAAGCTCCTGAAAAGCGCAAGCAGACGTGATACACCTGTGCGCCGGTCAGATGACGGAGGCGGCGCCGCGGAGCAGACGAACTTGCGTGGCGGCGGCGGCGGCGGTGGCGGGAGAAACGCGTTGAAACGGCGGCGCACCACGCTCAGCGTGCGGCGGCGGCGTGACTTTTTAAGGCGGCAACGGCGACGCGCGACGGAGCACAGGTGTACCACGTGACCAGCGCCGGCTCCCGCAGGCATGAACTACAAACTCGTTTTGCGTCCTATCTATAGCTCTAAAATTTTTTACCTTCGTTGTAAATTCGTTTTATAACAATCTTTTCCCACCTAAACTGTTTAAAATATTTTTTTCATGTGTCCTTTAAGAGTGAGCAAGCTACATAGGCATCACGCTACCGGAGACCCTGACCCCCTCCCCCAAGAAAGGCACCGAGGGAGGTGATTAGCGTCACGCGAGGTGTGGAACCCCTTGTTATACTTCCAGGCGGAATAATTCGTTCGAGGTTGTTAAATCGAAAAGAAATACACTCATTTACTGATGGGATATTTACATATGTACAGGCAACTGTGCAGGGGAAGCTTTTCCGAGGTCCTCGCGCATCAATCCATTCGTTCTCGACTTCTTTCTTCTTCTCTTTTTGCCCGCAGTCCCACGAGCTATTTCGGCAATTCGCAACACGCTTCCCCCGAAATGAGCGCACCAATAAACGCTCATTCATTTTACAAGTTCTAAGGGGTATACCAGTTGCACAGGTCGCTTCAGCACTTGTGCACCCGGCAAGGCAACGGAGCATGAACGTACGACTCCGTCCTTCCCGTGAAAAAGCTCTTGGACACGTCCTGTGCGCCACAAATGTCGTGGTGTCTTTTCCTCTTCTATGAGCACTAGGTCTCCAGCCTGCAGTCTACTCAACTGACGGTTAGGCGACTCGTGTGCGGACCGCAATTGAAGAAGATACTCGCGGCGCCATCTTGTCCAGAAGTGATCTAGCTGCCTTTGATGGTGCTTCCAAAGACGAGTGAGGTCGTTGCTGGCGTCGATTCCTGTGTCTGCTTCGCATGATGTTGGAAGCGACGTCAGGCGCTTTCCGGTCAGAAAGTGAGCGGGAGTTAGCACTTCCTGCTCACCTGAAGAGGCATGCAGAAACGTCAGTGGTCTAGAGTTGACAATGGCTTCCACTTCATGGAGAATAGTAGTGAGTTTCTCGAAGTTGTAGCGATCTTTTCCCAAAACTTTCCGGAGGCAGGTCTTCACCGTTCGCACCATCCGCTCCCAAAATCCTCCCCACCATGCCGCTCGTTCCACGATAAATTTCCATGTTATCCTATGTTCCGAGTAATGCTCCTGGACACTTTTGTCTCGGATAGCATTCCATAACTTGCAGAGATCTTTCGATGCTTTCTTGAACGTTAGGGCATTGTCTGTGTAAACAATCCTGGGCAGTGCCCGTCGTGATGTAAATCGTTGAAATGCCATGATGAAAGCCGCAGCCGATAGATTTGAGACAAGTTCAAGGTGAACTGCTCTCGTAACCGCACAGGTGAACAGTGCGATGTAAGCCTTCTCGTCGGACGGCTGGGACTTCACAAACAGCGGTCCGGCAAAATCTATCCCAACCACTTCAAATGGAGCGGCTTCACTCACTCGCTCCTGTGGAAGTGGTGCTGTGGGAGCAGTGGCCCTCTTTGCTCTCAGTCTAGCGCAGCCATTACACCTGTGTATCATCTTCTTTGCGATCTGTCGTCCTCTCGGCACCCAAAATCGCTCTCGCAGTTGTGCTGTGGTGTCCTGGATACCTCCGTGGAGAGTTCGTAGATGACAGTCGTGCACAATCAGCTCTGTAAAAGGATGCTCAGGAGGTAGTAGGAGTGGGTGTTTCACTCTAACCGTTTCGTTAGCGTTCTGGAGTCGTCCACCAACCCTCAAAAGTCCGGTTGAGTCAACGAAGGGGCTTAGTGAGTGTATAGTAGATTTTTCATTGCTCCCTTTGTTGTCAGCAATGTCTTTCATTTCTTGTGAGTAGGCCTCCATTTGGGTTCGGGAGATCCAATAAGCCTCTGCTCGCTCGAGCTCCTCCGTTTTCAAAGGGCCGTGATGTTGGTTCTGTTTCCCACAATTCTTGGCGAACCTCATCACCCAGGCAGTGATGCGAAGAATGCGTTCAAGCTTGCTGTAGTCTTTTAACTCCAGGAGGGGCGGCTCCCGTTCTGTAGTCGTCTGGAGCGCATGATGCACATGTCGCCTTTCGTCTTCAATAGCCGCATCCGGGACAGTCTCAGTGGTAGGCACACCTGGCCAAGTGTTTTCATTCATTGAAAGCCATGTCGGGCCTTTCCACCATACTTGACTGGTCAACAAGTCTTCTGCGGTTATTCCCCGTGTTAATAAATCCGCTGGATTATCCACTCCAGGGCAGTGTTTCCAGCTTGAAGGTGTCCCTTTAGCTTGGATCTCAGCCACCCTGTTTGCAACAAAGGGTTTCCATTTGTTTGCATTCCCCTTGATCCAATGAAGAACGATAGTACTATCTGTCCAGTATAACGTGTCCTGACAGCTCAGGATGTCTTCGAGGTAATGCCCCATTCGTCTCCCGACCACTGCCGCCATCAGTTCAAGTCGAGGAAGTGTGAGCCGTTTTATCGGTGCTACACGTGACTTTGAGAGTACCAGATTTGCATCTACTTTCCCATCTCTGTCCTTGACTCTCAAGTAAGCACAAGTTCCGTAAGCCAGCGGGCTTGCGTCACAAAAGATGTGTAGCTGTAGTGAGTGAATGCATTTGCTTGGAGCCTTTATAATACAGCGACCTGTCACTACGTCTTGTATACGCTGTAGTTCAGAGCACCAACCTTGCCATTGTGACTCTAAATCGTCTGGTAGATTATCGTCCCAGTCCAGGCCCCTTTCCCAAATGCGTTGGAATAGTATCTTCACTCTCATTACGTATGGAGCGATCATCCCCAACGGGTCGAACACTCTGGCTGCTGCTTGCAGTACGTGACGTTTGGTTTTCTCGTTCGACGTGACGAAGTTCAAGATGTTAGTGACGGGAATCATCAGCTGATCATTCTCGCGTCTCCATCGCAGCCCAAGAACCGTCTTAGGTTCGGCGAACAGTGTATCTGAACCTTCATCAAACAGTTCTTGCAATTCTCTTGAATTGGTCGACCACTTCCGGAGCGTCATTCCTGCATCCTCCAAAATTAGTTTTGCTTGGTCATGTATGTTAGCTGCCTCTTCGGTAGACTGGGCCCCGACCAGCAAATCATCGACGTAGAATGATTCTTGGAGGAGCTGAGCTGTGCTCTTCCACTCTTCCTTCACGTTTAGCAGGTGATGGACCAGCGTCGCAGTCAGAAGGAATGGGCTAGCGGATGTTCCGAAAGGAACGCGCGTCATTCTCCATTCTTCGATTTTCTGAGCTGTTTTCAATGAGCTCACCTCGTTCTCGAACCAAAGAAAGCGTAGTGCATCTCTGTCTTCAGGTCGTACACTGATCTGCAAAAACGCCTTCTCTATATCCGCTGTAACGGCGATTGGATGCATACGGAAGCGTATCAAGATCTTGACAAGATCAGCGTTCATCTTCGGTCCTTTCTCAAGGTGTTCGTTAAGGGAAGTAACCCCTGGCTCATGCGAAGACGCGTCAAAGACTACACGTAGTTTTGTGGTCTCCGATTCGCTTCGAACCACTGCTTGGTGAGGCATGTAGTATAAACGCTTACATGGAGACTCGGTATCTGATGATCTTGTGGGTACCTTCTCCGCGTGTCCGGCGGTGATGTAGTTTCTGATGACTGCGTCATAGTCCTTCGCAAGAAGCTCGTTCCGCAAAAGTCTTCTTTTCAGTCCTTCGAGTCGTTTGACAGCCGTCACTCGATTGTCCTTCAACTCCCCTGTGTTTGGCCTCCAAGGCAGGCATACTTCGTACCGTCCTTCTGACTTCGAGATCGTTCGACAGAACTCCTTGTACACTGAACTGTGTTCTTCATTTTGGGCACAAGGTTGGTCTGTTATTCCTATGCTCTCCAGTTCCCAAAAACTGCGCAGCGTTGATTCATTTTGGCTGTTTTCAAACGCTTCGATGTTCAGAACGCAGGTCGTTGTGGTGGCACTGCAGGTCAAGGAACTTTGGAGTGATATAGGACCATGAAAAGTCCAGCCAAAGATGGTTTTGGTAGCTGTCATCTTTTCGTTGTTACAGCACCGTTGTACTTGATCTTTCGTGATCTTCCATAGCTGATCAGATCCGATAAGCATGCTTATGCCAGGTACAGCCGGCATGCCTGGGAACAATAGTTCGTCCGCGATGTGCCCTTTTTTCTCCTCGACACTACGAAGAAATTCGTAGTCTGTTGGCACTTGCGTAATGTCCTTGCAGATGAACGGTATTTCTACCGCCTCAAGGAGACACTCAGTCTTACCATACTGACTACGTAGTCGTACTTGTACGATTCGCAGTTGTTGAGCTAGGGCATTTGGGTTCCCAAACGTATTCAACCGAAGACTTGTCTGCTTCAGCACCTTGAGATTAAGTTTGCGGGACATGTCCTTGCGAATGAATGTCCGCTGGCTCCCTCCGTCGATGATGGCACGGAAATAGCAGCTATCGTCGTCTGTAACAGCCCATGCACGGAATGTTTGGAGAAGAACTTCGTTGTCCAGGCAAATATCTACCTTTTTGGCGCTGGTGTTCTGCACGCTTGTAATCACGGCCTCTTCACCAGTACCTTTTGAGCGCGGTTTCCAGTTGGGGTCACACATTGACGTGACATGTCTTCCGGAGCAAGAAGAACATGAGACCTTTCCACGACAGTCCTTTGCTCGATGTCCCTTCTTAGTGCATCGAAAACATCGCATGTCACCGGATAGTCGCGTTTTCTTTTGCTCAAGTGGTAAAACGCAGGTCTCCGTTGAGTGCTTCGTTGATTTGCAGAAGACGCAACCAGGTTCCGTGTTTGTCTGCAGCACTGCAGCTGTTGGCTTTCTGGATCGCCGTGCTTGATCTTTCTGATTCTGTCTTGACGCTAGGCTTGTCGTCTCAGTTAACCCGGCTCTTTCTCTATTTTCCACCTCGGCCCGAAGGAAGCTCAGGATCCGTGAAAGTTCCCCATCAACAAGCGGAGTTGTTGGGATGGTGCTGGCCGAGCTAGCGGAGCTGTGGCTTGAAGCATGTGCTGCTTCATGTCTCTGCTGGACGGCTTCAGTCGACGTTGTTGGGTATGTGGAGCTAGTTCGTCGGTAGTAATTGACGACTAGGTCTTTCGGTAGTGCTCTCAGTATAATGTCAGCCATCATCGTGGAATACGTGTCTGACCCAACCCCGAGAGCCTTGAGTCCGCGGATGTTTATCTGTAGGTGGTCGTACATTCGTCGTAGACCTCTGGTGTCGTTCGATGAACTGACGGAGGGCAAGGTCCGCAGTTTTGCCAGATGATCTTGTTCGATCCGTCGTCTGTCTCCGAATCGACCGGAAAGAATCTCTATGGCGTCATCGTAGCAGGCGTCAGTGGCTTGTAGCCCTGCGATCGCTGCAGCTGCTGGTCCGGTGACCAGAGTCCGCAGATAGTGAAACTTCTGGCAGCGCGGGACGCTCTCGTTATCATGGATTGCACTAGAGAACTGCTCCCAGAAGCTCTGCCATCCACCAATGTCGCCATTGAACGTCTGGAGACGTAGCTTGGGAAGCTTGACTCCCGCGGCTCTATTAGCTTGTGCTGTTTCTCCGGTCGCTGTTGCTGACTGCGTCAACACCGATGGCGGAGGCGGCGGTTGTCTTTCCTTCTCCCGGAGGGTAGCTGCCCTACTACCCAGCACGGCAATCATTCTCGTAGCTTCGTCATCGTACTCGACTACTGCAGTGTATTCTGCTACGAGGTCTCCATCGCTGATGTGGTCTTCGGTCTCGTTATTAATTTGACGGAGCTCGTTGTTGCTCGTAGTCAGTCGTTCGAGCAGCGATGTCAGAGTAGCCAGGTCTGCAGTTTCAAGAACTGCAGTAGCTTCGTTGATGAGCCGGGTGTTTTGCGAACGTCGGACGGTGCGCTTCGATTTCAGGCGTTCCATATGTATCTGTCCAAGATCCCACAGCAGTAGAGTGTAGTCGGTCGGCAACGTTCGGAGTTCCGCTTACGCTGTTCGATCCTCAGTCCCGGGTTTCGGCACCATGTTATACTTCCAGGCGGAATAATTCGTTCGAGGTTGTTAAATCGAAAAGAAATACACTCATTTACTGATGGGATATTTACATATGTACAGGCAACTGTGCAGGGGAAGCTTTTCCGAGGTCCTCGCGCATCAATCCATTCGTTCTCGACTTCTTTCTTCTTCTCTTTTTGCCCGCAGTCCCACGAGCTATTTCGGCAATTCGCAACACCCCTATCAAGAAATATGGACCCGGAGCGACACAAATCCTGCAGGAAAAGGTACGCCGAACAGCACAAGAAGGAGGTCAAGGAGCTGCTGGCGCCAGCACAACACAGTGGTGTACGTCGATGGAGCGACAAAAGGCGAGGAGTATGCCGCAGGAGCAGTCTTCTACAGAGGTGAGGGGCAACTCGCTTTGAAATTGCTACTAGCTGCGGACACGTCGTGGCGTTCACATCGGATACGGTAGAAGAAGCGGCTCTGCTGTTCACGCTGGGAGTATACGGGCACCTCCATGGCAAGACGAGAAACCTCGTCATCAATACAGACTCCCAGGAGGCGGTGCGAAATATGTACCAGCTCAAGGAAACTGCAAGCCCGGTGGTGGACGCCATCTTCAACACGGCGCTCAGCCCATACAGGATGCACGGCACAAGAATCAGTGTACGATGGGTCCCGGGACACCAAAAGAACCCAGGAAACGACATGGCTCACGCAGCGGCACAGTGCGGGATGAGAAGAATTCCCCAGTTACCATCTCAACAGGCGTCCAACTGCAAAGAGTCAGTCGAAGAATCAGAAGACCGACATGCTACGACCCCGTCGAAGAGCAGCGTAGATGTCGCAAGATGGAAAAGATTCAGTTAGCGGAAAAGTGGCAGCCCGAGGACTACCCGCTTCCGGTGAACCCCTTCAAGAGAAAGGAAACGGTTTAGCTTCGGCGCATCCTACTAAAGGCCCGGTCACACCGAGGCTGAAGTACCACATTAACCTCTCGCAATTACGATGGACGCAGCCCTACGCGGTCCCTCCGGACCCGCGATGTCCGAGATGCAAGGATCCAGAAGCCATTCCCAGGCTCGACCATCTCCTATGGTAATGCCAAGCTCTAGCCTTGTGCAGAGTGGAAGCCATCGAAACGCTACCCGAGGAAGAGAGACCCAAGAGACTCGTGGATTGGACGCACCCGCAGGGCGAAGCCCAACACCGGACGAGGAGCCTCCAGTCGCTTCTGGATTTTGTAGCCTAGGCAGATCTGGGGGACTCCATATGAAAACACCCCTCATGACCCATCGCAGAGTAATCCCTCATCACCAATATTCACGGAAGAACGAGGCTGCCAGACCCGAGGGTCACCGCGGCGCGGGTAATATTTCTATTCGTAGTTCTTGGCTATCAATAAACGTTTTCTACAGGGTAAAGCAAAGAGACGGCAGGCTCTTTAAATCGACCGGAAAATTCGGTTTCTTAACCTATCGCGCTACGACTTTGTGCAGCGTTGCCCACAGATGGTGATTTTTTTTTTGGTAAAATTTGCAAAGAATGAACTTACCTGTGGGAAAAGTAAAGAAAGAAAAAGGCTTAGCTCCTATGGAAACGCAGCGACGCCACCGGTCTTCAAACAACACGGCGCCGTTTCGCACTGGAGACAAGAGATGGCGCAACGAACGCCGCCAACGAACGAGCATAGAGTTATTACAATAAACGCTAGAGGCTCAGCTGGCGCTAGTGTCTACGGGACTTCCGGTTGCAAATTGAAGCAGACAGCATGCAGTCTACATTTCCAGCCTCCCTGTGTATTCCTATGGGAAAACGCGCGTGAATTTTGTCTCTTCGCCGGAAAATAACACGAATAACTTTTGTCATTTCGGTTGTACCGGATAGTATGTACCTTTATTGGTATTGTGAAAGTGTAATTGCTTTAGTTACAGCATTTTTCTTTATCACTGAACGATGTTAAACTTCGCTCTATTTCAGCCCCAAACCTCTGTTTCAAGGAAGGTATGTGAAAACGAGCGACGATTCTAAGCAAACTAACGATCGAAAGGAATGTAGAGTGTGTTCAAGGTTTGCTAGCATTTCGGTGGTGCTTATATATTGCTAATATGCCCGTCCTGTCATTGTATGAAAATGACTCCGTCGTGCATCTTTACGATCGGTTAAAGAAACATTCGAACGCAAAAATAAAGCACGTGAGCTACGAAAGGTGTTTCGTTTAATTATTTCCTATGTCGGGCAGTTTTTATCGGGCACCTGTTCTCTGGCTTCTCTCTATTTGCAAAGATTTGGAGCGTGCGGGTGATGATTTGAACCCAGAACAAGCATCTTCGCACATATTCATGAGCAGAAAGAATGAAGCAGTACTTATTTATTGCAAATCTGACTATATTACGTGGCTTTCAATTTATTTTGATCGTCTGCGTGCACAAGGAGTTACTTATCCAGTGTTACTGCGTAGTTCTTGCCGTCTCTCTTGGTTTTCCACATGTCCTTCGTTCGTTTGGCACGTATATCCCCCATGTTGGAAAGCGTCGACGCCGTGTTCGCGCTAACAGTGTCCGACAGTGCACAAAAATACACGTACGAAGCCGTTTTAGCACCGTTTTTAATGCGATGAATTTGGAAGAAAAACGCCGTAACTGACCAATTATTTCGTCTGCGTGACTGAGAAATGTTCCAAGGTGCCTGGTACGTACAAATTATTCGCGATATTTGCTCTTATAATCGAGCGCAGAGAGAAAATGCACTCGCTTTTTCCCATAGAAATGCATTACCGGAAGTCAATTTCTGACTGCTTGCTGTCTGCTTCAAAATGCAACAGCACACTAGCGCCAGCTGAGCCTCTAGCGTTTATTGTAATAACTCTATGCGAACGAGCATACGGCGCCGAGAGCCGGCACTTTAGCAGACGATCCTTTCGACTCAAAAGCGGCTCGCGTTCCGCAGGCGGCGACAGTCGCAGAAACAAAAACAGGCGCGGTAACAACAAGGAACTGCAGTTCTTTGTCTGCTAAACACGCCGGCTCTCGGCGTCGTCTGCTCGTTCGTTGGCGGCAGTTGGCGTCGCACCGACCGCTTGCGCCATCTCTTGTCTGCCGTGCGAAACGGCGCCGTGTTGTTTCCCGACCGGTGGCGTCGCTGCGTTTCCATTGGAGCCAGATTGGAGCTAAGCCTTTTCTTTCTTTACTTTTCCCTCAGGTAAATTCGCTCTTTGCAAATTTTACAAAAAAAAATGCACCATCTGTGGGCAACGCTGCACAAAGTCGTAGCGCGATAGGTTAAGAAACCGAATTTTCCGGTCGATTTAAAGAGCCTACCGTCTCCTTGTTTCACCCTGTACTTACCTAGCAGAGTATTCGCCCCTTTTTTGTTTGCCAACAAACTCAGCGGCGCCCTCTATTGGCTAGCACCGCCACACGTCCCGTTCACGTATATTCCCTCATTTTTACTCATATATTTTATCTTAGGAGTGAATTAAGTCTGGCAGCGCTATGAGTGAAAGTATCCAAAAAATAACGTGTATATCTGATTTCGCATATACTACGAAACCCGCCGTCTAGTGCAGAATCGGAAGTGGTTGGGTGCTATTTGCACACTGGCGCCTCCAGGTTTCCACTCACTGGAGTGGAAACCTGGCGCCTCCAGGTTCCACGCAAATCGCGTGGAAATGATGTCCGAGATAAAACCACATGTTACAAAATAAAAGAATTATATACAGTGGCAAAGGGACAAAAAACTAGGCTCATTTACACTTCACCCGTGACACCCGCACCCGCGATTGCGGCGTTTACGAGTGAAACCTGTTCAGCTTTTGGCTGAGAGCGCGTGAATGTGTTCAAAAAAAGAAGAAGACGAGAACAGGATATATTGGCGATGCGAAGAGCAAGAAAGAAAAAGGAGTTGAAGCTCGTGATCGTGGACGGGAGGAGGGGAACGCGGGACGCGCGGGTCAGATCGAACGCGACGGACGCCGTGAACTGACTGAGAATCTTCAACTGTAAATATTTATACGTTTATTTTATTAGTGTAAATACAGTTTTTGTTTCCTTCTAAAGTTACCGGCTGTTATTATAATGACGACACCCACTCGCTCTTCGAATCAGAAACATTATGGTGCCGAAACCCGGGTAAAGGACCGAAGGAGGTGAGCGGACTTTCGAACTTTGTTGGCCGCCTGCCTGGAACGCTGTCAGAAAGCCTGTGGGTGTTATGAAATGGTAAAAACATTACTGCATAAAAAAAAAGGTGACAACAACAGAAGCAACGGACGACCTCAGTGTCATCCCCTTCAACTGACTCGGAAACAACTCCGTAGCAAGTAAGAGAATCCTGCAACTGCCGACTACTACTAAATTAACACAAAGAATCGAAGTCCACATGGAAACACTCGAGGAGAAACGAACCACACTTTGCAGTCAGGTGACGCACCTTTTCAATTGTTTAGACATAGCCTTCCAGGAGGCTCTACAGAAGGAAGAACTTCATGAAAGTGAAGAAATCCTGAGAAGCATTCAGTACCAGCTCAGAAGCACTGATTTTGAAATCGAGCCTTTGATACGAGACGAAGATTTAGAAGAGGAGTACCTGGACGTGTTGGAATATGAAGACCGAATTGTCAGTTCACTTTCAAGACTAAAATTCAAAATTGGAAGCGCGAAAGACACTCCAAGGGATCAGAAAAACACTGAACAAGTAGAATCCACCGTGCGGTCAGTGCCTGTGGAATTGCAGTCAGAGCACCAAGGAACAGCCTTGACGTAAAATCTGACTATCAACAGGTTGTGTTTTCCACAATTGACCTAAGCTGTTGTAATTGCCAGAGCTCCGAGCGTAACCTGCAGGGTTCGGAACAAGCTGGAGCCCGAACGTCAAGATCAAGAAGCACAGAAGTGAACGAAGCCCAGCTAGTGGAAACGCAGTCCGGGAGCTCAAAGGAGACAAAAGCAGTACGGTTGAGTCCTAGAAACAATCTACGACGCAGGAAAGTGAGGAAGGCCTTGTCAAGAAATAAAGCTTGAAAAGTCATGAGAAAGCTGTTCAGGAGGATCAGCCATGACAACAGCGAGCCACATCGAAAAAGCCAAAGAGGGATGAAAAACCTCAAGGGTCGGGGACGTACGGTAAACGCTAAGACGAATCAACAGAGACACCAGGTCAGCTGTGAAGTAAGACGAAGGGCCACAATCCAGCTGAGTCACAGTTCAACTATACGTTGTGAAAAACCTGAAAAACGTCGTACAAGGAGATCGCAAAGGAAAGCGCGTGCAGCGGGACGGACAGGAAGCGCTCGCCGCTTCGGGCCGTATGATTACACCGAAATGACTTATTGGTATGCGAGGGCAAACTTGGAAATTTCAACTACCCCCATAATATCGACGAGAAAAAGATGGAAGACAACTGAAGTTAATAAACGGTGTACGCGGAGACATACGAGCATCACGAAGCTCAAAAGCAAGTGAATGTGATATCTGGCGTTCGTGCACACAAGGGCGCCACCGCGGTGGTAAATAAAAAGACGACAAAGACGATGCCTGACCTGGGGTGCTATTCTGGTCACAAACGGTCACGTTCGTGTTTCTCGAAAACTCCTCCCCCTACGAACCGCGCGCTCCTATTGGCCACAGCCCGCGTGATAATTCCACGCGGTTCCCATGGGAACGTTCGCGAAACACGAAAGCAACCGTTTGCCGTAACTGTCGCTCTTCGAGTTCGGACCGTGACGACAAAGTGACGTATGACCACGTCCGACCTACGTAGCACATAGCGGAAGTCGCGTAACTAGATTAACTGCGGTATTACTCGACACACCCTACTTTCTGTTTCACTATGAGTGCGAGCTAGTGCGGGTGTAGGAGCTACAAGAACGTGCTCCGGGCTTTCAACGTCCCTGTCGAGCAGGCGCGCTTGCGCAGTGCAAGCCAACGTTCGTGCAAGCATCGTTCGGGGTGATGTGCTCGTGCTTTTAACTTCTGTTTCTATTGCACGAAGGGGAACAAGCTTTGGGAAGGATTCTAGAGCGTAGAAAATGGCGGCGATGCTTGTTGCGCAACGATGGCTCGACCAACGCGTACAATGACGGGTTTTCCGCGAGCACCCGGTTGCCTTCGCGATGCACGACGACTGTTTCTGACGACAATACCGCTCGTCGAAAAGCACCGTGTGATCGCAGTGTGAGCAGCTGCGCGACGAGAGACGGCGACGATGAGAGATGATGACCGTCGAGCAGCAGCTACTAATTGAATCGCACTGAGATTTTTCGCAGCGGGGAACTACAAGAGCGCGGTTGCCACCGATGATCACATAGCTAATGCCCAGTGGATGGTGATCAGAGCCGTGACGGCCGTCGCGAGTGTCGCTGTCAACCGGCTGGGAAGAGACGGCTGGGTCGACAAAACCCCGGACCGAGGCAGCTGAGGCATGTGCGAAAGAAGGCTTTCGTCGCCACCACGACAAGCACACCGACGTCGTGGGGTGCGTTGACGGAACCTAGAATCTAACTGAACCTTCGTCACCATCATCATCGGTCTGAAGGAGATCGTCACCGTTCTGAAGGACTCCAACTCTTTGCCGCAAACACCACTTTGCCATTAACAACATGGTGGTAAGTTGACGTTAAAACTTCAGGGTTTCTACCGCTTCGAAGTTAGTGCACGCTTAGTGCCTATGTCTACAGTTGACCATTTGTTGCGGTTTGTAGCTACTGTCAATCACGCAATAAAAATCTGGATGGGTTGCTGATGGCATTTTATTGTATCAATTAGATATTTTACCTTTTCACGCCAAGCTTCTGGAATTGCATGTCAGTCATCGGACAGTCATAAGAAACACTGTTCGATGCCCTGCAATGAACTACGAACAGGTGTGTCCTAAAATGAATCGTTAGTTGTTTAGACAGCAGGAGTTTAGTCTGACAGAGTATGGTAACATTGTTACCCACTGTAGACGAGGAATGTAGCCAGTGCAATCTTGTGGATGGTTGTCATCTCCGTGACCAAGAAAAACAAGAAAGATACACATTGTCCTACATTCAACACACGTGTGTTTAATGTAAAGGTTATGATACCAATTAAATAGATTGTCGTTACAAAAGTGACAGTAACTCATTGAAATTATAGAGTAGTGTGAACTGGATTTTCGAAATTTGCCTGTGATGCAGAGCAAATACGCACTGTTGACTTATCACCATCAAGCATAAACGACAAGCGGAAGCAGAGTAGATGTGTGAAGGAAAAGCGAGCATATGTACTAAAGAAAGAACTGCTACGTAAGGTGAAGAATGTCAGCAACTATCTTGCCATTGTGGTACGAGTTCAGTGGCTATGCACATGCTTATGGCAGCCTGTGAATGTAGGATGCTCCCCATATGGTATCATCCAGTGGCGAAGCCAGGGGTGGGGGGCGAGGGGGGGGCTTATGGGGCTTCGCCCCCCCCTCCCCAAATCCGGCGGGCCCTAGAATATACACACAAATTTTGACACCACTCCCCCCCCCGCACCCCAAGTCATGAACATCCCAGCCACCTCAACCTCCCTCCCCCCTCACCCCTCAAAAGTTCCTGGCTACGCCACTACGATCAACAGCACTCAATAGATAGTCAACATTATCAGGATAAGCGAAATTTCCTTTATTTTATGCACCATATAGGCAGTGTTTCTGTCTTTATATGCATGCAGGCAAAGCACACACTTCAGAAAACACTTGTGTGAAGGCTGCGTTCACAATGCAGTCCCCGTCAAACTTTCAAGGCGTTAACAAATTCCACAAATTAAATTTTCAACGAAACGCGTTAGTTTTGCAAAACGCTGGCAAACTTACATTGCGTTTTACATAATTCACCTTTGTCGTCCGATAAATCAGCAGTCAGCGCTACACAAACCTCAATGAGCTTGTCGTTTGTTTTCTTGCCGTTGGGGCGATCACTGGCGGTCGTGGCGGCGGCACAATTCTTTCTCAGACCGTTGGCTGCTGCCTCCGTGCTCGCAGAAGCGTTGGTCACTTTGTGACAAGGTGAGGTTTTGAATCTTGACGCATGGCAACGCTGAATGAAGGTCTATTACCGTCTTCATAATCTCAGCAAGGCTGCCGTTACGAGCCACAACAACACCACCACTTTCAAGCTTCATAACACCGGCACAAATGGAAGCCAAGTCTTGCATCTCGCCAAGTGTTATACCGGAGACGTTGAACGCCAGCTCACCGTGCTCTTCAATCCGGTCCTGCCACCGAATGGGCTCATCCAACAGCACGAAAGCATTCGTGTGCGCGTTGATCAAGTTACCGATCGCATGTCAAACCCCAGCCGCGGTCGATCCGACGAGCATCGCGGCCATGTTCTTTCGAGTTTATCACGCCAAGGGTACGGTTGTCGAGTTAAAACAATGCAAATACTCTCGTGCATTCTTGTTCTTACGTCATTTTGTCGTCACAGCCCGAACTCGAAAAGCGACTGTTAGCGGCAAACAGAGGCTTTCTAGTTTCACGAACGTTCCCATGGCAAAGAGCGTTGAATCGTCACGCGCAATGAAGCCAATGGGATAGCGAGGTACCTATGTAGGGACGTGTAAAAACGTAAAAACCGTTTTCTTTTTTTCTTTTTTGCACGAGCTTTTCTGCAAATAAAAAAGTAAGTAAAAAAGACTGCCCGAGATTATGCGGTCGCGTCCATTTCTTCAGCGCCGAAAGCAAAGAGCATGGCTTATGGGGACTACCGTCGTAATCACTGCAGTGAGCAAAGGGAGCAAAGCATTATTAAAACTGCCCGAAGAAACTTTCCTGCATCATCCACAGCATGTTCACAACCGGTGCACTCTGCGTCAATCTCATGACTTGTCATATATTACCACAGAGTCGTCGTCAGCTCTGTATCCATTTGGAGTCTCCTTCACAGGCAAACAGGAAATTTCATTTGCAGCTTATGTTCACGGAGGCTTCACAAAGGATGATCGGTGTCGCAGCGTACCTTCACATAATATTTTCTTCTCGTAATACGATCCGTATCGTGCAGAAACAGGGAAAGCAACGACGCAAACGAGACACAAACACCACAAGGTCGTTACCGCGGTTTTCGCCATGTTTGTTTTGAAAGACCGTAGCGAAAGACTTCGAGAAAACAAGTTGAGATATCTTAGCTAAATTTACTTTACGTCATAATTATTGAAATAATCTTTCGTATTTTATAAAAGGATAATATTATTTTTCTCTGTTTCCTTCCATTTTCCGGAAGGTATCCTTTTCTCCGTTATTCGCTCGTTCTAACTCCCGGAGGAAAGAAAGAAGATAACAAAAAGAACAGGGGGAAATGCGGGGATTTCTGCGCCCCAACTGCGTGGACACGTCATCGCGACGTAGGGGGATCGTCAGATTCTAGCTGACCGCGTGCGTGAACCCGAACGTTGGGGCGGAGCCTCAAACAAGAATCATTCTAGTTTGAGGCTCCGCCCCTTCTTTCTCGATACGTCACAACTCGAAAGGTACCCGTTTGCGACCAGAATAGCACCCTTGGACAGTCAGTGCAGTCTAAGTACTCAATTTGGAATGTTGTCCCTGACCTTGACTCGAGCGATGTGCCTGGCGTGGATTATCACAACTGGCGACGAGAGATAAAGAACGGTCGCACAGGTCTTATCTGTTTGTCCCACATCAACTCGAGCAGCCATGCCTGTCGTCGGGAAGGTGGAACCATTTGACTAGGCTACGTCGCATTGAACGGAGTATCGCGAGCGAGTGGAATTATAGTTCGCCGCTAACGACATCGCCGCAACGAAGAGGACTGCCGTGTTTCTGACGTACTGCGGGTCAGAAACTTACTCGCTGCTGCGTGAGCTTGCTCACCCTTACGAAGCCTGCCGATACAATTTTGGCTACGATTTTCAAAGCTTTGAACAAGCACTACTCGCCGATGGTATCGGAGGTGGTGGCCAGCTTCAAGTTTTTCTCGGCATCGGCGGGACGAAGAGCCGGTCAACGCTCACATAGCATCGCTCAAGAAGCTTGCCGAAGACTGCAAGTTCGGATCGTTTCGGTAGCGGATATGCTAAGGGACCAAATCGTGAGCGGAATTAATGACGTCGCGATGCAGACTCGCCTGCTGGAAACGGCCGAGTGTGACTTTGAGACCGCGAAGAACACCGTAATCGCCATGGAGGCTGCCAAGAAAGATTCCCGTGCATTACGTGGTCAGCTGGCACAAGCGACGCCTGTGCAGGCCGGGGAGTCTGCGAATGTTGTAAAGACTAATTCGACCAAACAGCAGGCAAGTGGTTCTCGCCTCCACTGTGGGGGTAATCATCTAGCACACCAATGTCGTCATGTGGGCAGAGTCTGTTTCAAGTGTGAGCAGAGAGGGCATTGGGCACGGGTATACAGATGAAATACATGTCAAACGGAAAAGCAGAGAACCACGAGTGGATCGAGACATGTCGACAACGTAGCTGGCAGCGCCGAAATACAAACCAGCAACACAGAAGGCGTAGGACCTTTGGGCGCTTCAAGCGGCCGAACCAGAGCGAAAGCGTGTCGAAGTTACCGTCAACGGAGTGACATTGAACATGAAGTTGGATACCCGTGCCAGCGTGTCAGCAATCAGCGAGAGGAACTTTACGGAGCTGTTCCCTTGGGCGATGCTGGAGCCATCGGACGTCCAGTTAAGAGGCTTTTTTGCCGACATGAAGCCTGTGGTGGGCAAGCTTGAGGCAACCGTAAAGCTCGGCGAGAACGAGTGCGTTCTGCCCTTGTTCGTCGTAAAGGGCCTGTGTCATACGCTGTTCGGAAGAAGGTGGATAAGGGAATTCAAGGTAGGAATCGCCAAGCCAGAAGTTGTCAACGCTGTTACTTCCGTGGAGGAAGCGGTGAGCCAGCTCTATGAAGTGTTTTCGGAGGGGCTGGGTACCTTTGATGGCGTGGCCGCCCAGATTACCGTACAGGAGGGTGCTAAATCAAGATTTTTCAAGCTGCGAGTCGTCCCGTTCGCGTTACGAGACAGAGTTACTTAGAAGTCTCAGAGGATGGAGCGCGAGGGCGTCATTCGACCAGTGAAGACGTCCGAATGGGCCGCGCCCATCGTTCCCGTAGTGAAGCGGGATGGCCGTGTTCGGCTGTGTGGTGACTTGAATATAAAAGTCAACCCTGTGACGGCGCTCGAGTGGTACCCGATCTCTCGCATCGAGGAGCTGTTCGCAAAGCTAACTAAGGTGAGTCTAGCGTACGAAGCTTGATCTGAGTGATGCATACCAGCAGGTCAAGTTGCACGAAGACTCGCAAAAGTTCGTTACCATCAACACCCCCGCAGGGGGCACCTGTGAAAGCAGGTGTTTGGTGAGTGGCGTCACCACGGACCCCGAGCCATGCGGGTTCGCCTGCCCACGTATG